>PVKS010030433.1:0-24421 GCA_004027875.1 Aplodontia rufa
TGTGTGTGTGTACACAATGGAGTTCTACTCTGCTATTAGAGAGAACCATATCATGCCATTTGGAGCCAAATGGATGGAAATGGAAAAAAATCATGCTGAGTGAAATATCACAAACACTTAAGGGCCAAATGTTTTCTCTCATATGTGGAAGTTAGAGTAAAACCTAAGGCAGGATAAAAGTTAGTTGAATTTAATTAATAAACTCACCAAAGTTGAAATTTCCCATAAGCTGGGGGAACCATAACTATGAAACTGGGGAGAGAAGGGAGGGAGGAAAAGGAGGAGTTATCAATACAGCTGGGAATACTAGACTCCCATGAGAAGCCTAACTTCACAGGCAGGCAGAGAAACTCAGAAATTTCAAAAATTAACATACATGTACATGCTCACTTCCAATTACAGCATGGGGGTATTACAGAGGAGACATGAGATGAGGGAATGGATGAAGAGGGGGAGATCCTGGACTAGAATTGGCCTTAACTTACGTCGTCAATATCCATGTATGCATGAATATGTAACAAGGATTCCCTCCAATATGTACGACTATGTTGAACAAATAAAAAGAAAAGAAAACTGTGCCTCCGATTGCTTAAATGACTCACAAATGTTCGAAAGGGTAGTTGTAGTTAGTGACTGAATGAAGACTGGAGCTGAGAAAGTGTGACTCTGAGAGTCAGGGAAACCTGAATTCTGCCTTCACTTCCTTCCCAACCAGCCTGCCCCTGTAAAACTGGGCACAGTGGCATCTGTGGAATAGCATTGCTTTAACAATTAAATGAAATAAAATGTGAAAATGTTGCGTCCCAAGGGTAGCTAGCACCTGGAGGTCCGTATCATGCTGCTGCTTCTCTTCCTGGCCACACCGACCCCTGTCCAGTCCCCTGCTGCTGACTTGCTGGGCTGTCCCTAATAGTAGTGATGTCTATAACATGTCTCTTGCCTCGTGGGGACTGGCAGGTGAACCCTCTCGTTAACCATGATGCCAGCCTGTAATCCTCAAAATGTCACATTCTGAGGACCTCATAGATTCCTCCTTTGCAACCCAGGAATCCATCCTCAAAGCAGCCAGATGACTGAGATATTCCTTCCATGTCACATGCACCAAGATTTTATAAGCGACAATTGCCATCTTTGTTTTTTCCAGTTTCTCATTTTCGGGAATTGTGTATGTACACATCCTGCAAACATGTGTCCCCTGCATTCTCAGTGTGGTCACTTGAATGACGGCGCCCTTGGTTTTTGTCTCTGTAATATCTCATTATATTCTAAAGAGCCATCCGCAACGCAGGCACCACAGACGCAATTAAATCGGCTTCTGTAGCAACACTGCTCTTAAGCAAAATATATTGATCGCTGAAGCTTTGGACCCACTTTAATCAAGTAATCTAAACAGGGCTTAAGCTTCAAAAGCTGAGCGATGTGCCCGGCTTCAAAGCGCTTACTTATACACTGAATTAATTTATCCGAGATGTACTAATGCTCCTCACAACCCTGTGGATTATAATGTTAGAGGTTGCAATCAGGACTCTGATAATATCCCCAAAGCCCAGCCTCTGTTGATTGTCATGTAAAAAGGCACAAAGGGAAGTGGAACCAAGAAGAGGCGGGAACAAAGGGATTGGGGGTGATGGAGCAAAACTAAAACATCCCTGTCCACCCAGGTCCCTGCTGGGTGATGGGAGGACTCAGCTCTACTCCTGCACCCAGGGCTGATCTGGGGCTGCAACTGGGAGGAGCAGGGTGTGAATGCAGAGGGAAATTGCTTGGGGAAGCTCCTGCCAGGTAAAAGCCAGAGAAAGTAGGGCTGTGTGTGTTGCAGAGAAGCAGGGAAGCTGCACATCTGCTTTGGAGGCCACGCTACCAGTCACCCTCTTCCTCCCTCCATGTTCCCAGGGCATTGCTCATCCTTGACATTAATCCTTGTTTTTTGAATGGGGTCCCTACTCACCACTCAGGTCTGGAGAGTGCAACCTCATTCATTCACTTGGCAATTTATTGAGCACTTGTTATGTGTCACATGTTTCCAGGACCTGGGGACAGAGCAGTGAGCAGGATAGTCAAAGTCCTTGATCTCGTGGAATTTGCTTTGTACTGGTGTGAGAGGAAGGAAGTCTAACATCCTATTTACCTATGTATCTGGTTATAGTGTGGTGATGAGCTGAGCTCTGGATAAAATCTGACAGGAAGTGGTATTAGGGAGCATGTGAATGTGGACAGGAGATGGCATCACTGTGAGTTCAACTCTAAAACCATCAGGCCTCCAGCAAAGACTTGAGGGAGGTGTGGACGGGAGACGCACAGAGCAAGTGCAAAGGCCCTGGAGTGGAGATTGTTTGGCATGTTAGAGCAAGGAGGGACAGAGTAGGCAAGAGGAAGACTAGGCTGATGTGAAGTCAGAGAGGATATAAACAGAAGACAAGGCCGAAGCCTGTCGGTATATTTGGTTCCCTTGGCCACAGTGATGAGTTCAGGGATGGGCCAGTGGCATGAAGATGCAGGGCTGAGTGATTTGCAGCCACCTGATCACCACACAGAGCCCCAGGGTAAAGCCGCAATGGAGTATAGCGGAGCCCAGAGATGGGGATGTGGCTTGAATCCATGAATCCTCCTGAGTCTGAAAACTTCGCTAACCCTTGGCATTTTTTAATTTCTGGGAGTCAGTGAATCCTCTTCTTTACTTGACCTATTTTGCATTTCTTAAGAAAATAAATCTTGCCACCACAGTCCTTCCTCTTGACACTAACGTCAGAGGAAGTGCACACAACCCAAGCGGCCCTTTTCTCTCCTTGCCTGCTGGGGCTCCAGCCTGACTCTGCTCTCTCCTTGGGAGTGGAGAGGTCCACAAGAGGAAGGAAGGACATCTACCCGCAAGACCTCACCTTCCTTCCTCCCGTTTACCCTGCTCTAAAGTGCAAGTCAGGGAAGGACCCTTTCCAAACCGCTTTTTGCGCTCTCCCAGTCCCTCTCTCCAGAATGGCTCAACAGTATGGGCCCTTATCTTCCACAAGCAAGAGAGTACTAGCATTTACTTGGGACCTCCACAGGTCAGATTTTACGCATGTTGAGTTTTCACACATGCTGTTGTATTTGTGCAATCTTCGCTCCCGTAGGAGGTAAGCGTTCGCAGCTCTGGTGCGCACCGTGTTGCTACCGTGGTGCACAGACCAGCATCCAATTCCAAAGGTTGGTGCCCAAGCCTGCCCGCTGCTAAGACTTTAAGATTTACTCTTGGATATTGGCTTTTCCTTGTACCCCAGATATCAGCAGAGGCCCCCTGGCCTTTGTGATTCAAATTAAATTGATTCAAATGCTGCCCCACACACAGTCAAAACCAGCTGTGGTTCTCCCAGTCCCTCTGGGGTTTTATGGGGAGCGAAGGAGGGGGCTTCTGTTTTCCTATTCTTTCCTGGCTTCAAGCTTCTCCAAATTAACTAAAGTTTATCTCCCCTCACACTGCTGCTTTATCCTTGATCACATCACCCTAGGGTGGAACCACCCACCCACCTCATACTATTAGCATTATTATTTTATGTAGAAGGCATTACTGAGGGTTCAGAATGTTAAGGGGGGACAAATCATAGTACCATATGCAAGGAAAATCTCAGCTAAAAAAAACGAAGAAGCTAATCATGTGTCCCTCTGTGGACACTGATTTGGCGGCTCTTCTTCAAACAAGAGGACATGCTTGAAGTCCTTTCTCTCTCCAGCCCTATTGCTAAGCCCTCTCTCTTCCAGATCCCTTGCCTCACCCATTTCTCATGGTCCCCTTTGTTTCCCATCTTTTCCTCTCTTCTTTCCTATTTGATTTCCAGGTTCTTTTACAAAGAGCAAATGTGAATTCTCCTGCTCTAGGTTTATCTGCGGGCTTGTTAAAGGGTGGGCTTGTCAGTGGGACCGCCGCCCAAATCAGTCTTCAGAGCAGCGCGCAGGAAAACAGCCCGGCTTTGCACCTCCGTCTTTCCTTTCGCAGCCACGCCAGTCTCTGCTGGGGCAGGTGTGGATTAGTGCTATGCTGCTCAGTGTTGTGAACAACTGCATCGCAGAAGAGGCCAGAGCACCTGCCACAGACAACCTTGGCTCCAAGAACTAAGCCATTTCTCTTTATTGCATCCATCTTAACGATGGTGCTTCATGAAGTTAGGTGGATAAATTAATTGCCCAATCCAGCACAGCTAGTAGTATCAGGAGAAGGGGAATTTGAGTCCAGGTATGATAATGGCAAATTGATGTCAATGCCACTATAGTACAATGAATTCAATAAAATTTCATTGTTGAGACTACCTAAATCCATCCATCCGTATTCAGTGAACTTCTTTTATGTAAAAATACCAGGTGGGGCAGGTTGCAGGGGGTAAGAAAATAGAAAATAAAAGGCTCCCTTCCTAAAAGGAATTATTTGCATCTCACAGGAAAATGGTCAGGATGGCCCATAAATTCAGGACAGAAAACCGCTTCCCCTGTCTATTAAGGAAGCAGTGTAAAAGGGATTCCAAACTTGGACTCTGGTCACTTTAGGCAAGTTACTTCCCTGAACTACACTTCACTTTCTTTTTAGCCAGAGAATGAAGATAGCAATGGTGTGTCTTGTATGGGCTTGTCGTGGAGGTTAAATGGATTAATATACGCAACACACTTAGAACAGTGTCTGGAACATAGCAAACACTCAATGAATGTTAGCTCTTGCGTGAGTCGGTTTTCTGTTCCTATAGCAAATTCCTGAGATAAATTAACTTATAAAGAAAAAGGTTTATTTTGACTCACAGTTTTTGGAGGTTTCAGGCCATGTGAGCCATGGGCCTTGTTGTGTAGGGCTGTGGCAGCACGTCATGGTGGGAACATATAATGCAGCCAAGACATTCACCTCCTGCTCCAGACATGGAGGAGAGAGGAATAAGAGGGACTGGCTTCCCAGAATCCCCTGTGAGGGCATGCCCCCAACAACCAGAAGACCTCCCACTAGTCCCCTCCTCTTAAGGTTTCTGCAACCCAATAGCTCGAAGCTGGGCTCTGGGAAACACACATCCACACCACAGCAGCTCTTTCTATTAATGTATGGTATACTTGGCCAAAAATTATTTTACCTGATAAGTATCACTGTTTCTGATTGTTATGGGAGAATTTTTGAGGGAGGAAATCTCCTTGTCTGAAACACAGAAGTGAAACAACCTCCTCCAGGTCCTAAAGCTATTTTGTGGCACAGAAAGGGCTAGAAAGCAGGTCTTTAGATGCTGATTCAGTATTATCCCCACTGGATCCCAACTGGGAGCTGAGCATGTGCAGGACAGACTGCTGGCAGAGTTTGTAGAAACGGTGGGCTTAATTTTGAGGGTGGTAGACAGTATTCAGGAGTGGTGATAAGTATGAATGATGTGAAAAAAGTCGTAGTAATCCACCGAAATCCATTCTCCTCTCCTGGTGATAGTCCAGCGGGATGTGATCTGCTCAGTTAGGGACTACATTTCCCAGCTTCCCCTGGTGGGGGCCATATTGAAAAGTTCTCTTGGGTATTGTAAATGGAAGATGAGTCACTCCTAAGCTGCATCTTAAGACATGGGTTGTGTCTCTTCCATATTCCCATCCCTTTTCTTGCTAAGATTTGACCAGATAAATGAACAGGCTTTGGGCAATGCATCCGAATCTGTCTGTGTTGAAGAACTAAATCTCCACCCCACTTCAACCCTATTCTATCACCGACCAACTTTTAGTCTATAGTCTGCTCAATGAGATGAGTTCCTTGGGCATGTGCTTGGATGTCATGGGAATGTCAAACTGTGGTAAAAGTGTAGGAAATGTTACTTTCAATGTCACAATTCATTTCATGGTGGATCGTGACCAAGGCGTTTTTGAACATGTCTCTAGTCCACACTAGAAGGAGCACTACTACCTCAGGAGATTCAGAGATGAGATGGAAGGTGTCAGGGATCCTGAGGGTTGTGTAGAACAGTGACCCACTGGCCACTGTTGAATGGTCAAATCAGATGCTTACATAACAGAAAATAAAAACCATCTTCTCCAACCACTGTACATTAGGATTGCTTTCTTAGGAAGGTGAGTTTACCCTAGCGAGAAGGGTTATGCCCTGTATTAAAAAGATGAGCAGATGCCGGCAAATGAAATGGTGTCGTGCGATAGCTCAGGCTGCAGACATGTCAGCTTCACTTCCTGGGACAGTGCTACACCTCCGCATGACCTTCCTGAGAATCCACTCTTTGTTGTACACTGGAGCATGATACAGGACTACTGGTTCCCTACCAGCAGATCCCTTGCTGGTTGCCTTTTAATCAGCAAGATTGGTTCTTGTTTTGTCTTAGAATGATTTAGATCCAAGTAAATCCGTGTTCTGAGGCTCAAAAAAAAAAATCACAGATGCCAAAGTGCTTTAATAAAAAGAACGATAAGCAAATTTAAGTTCATAAAACAGCTAGAACTGAGAAAAGATTGAGGTAAGGATTTAGGGAGCCCTGCGAGGTCTAAGTGAACCTATGGAGCAGTAATCAGCTCCTGATGCCCAGAGTCACAAATGCCAGCTGAGTGACCTTGGGCAAATCAGGTGGCATCCTCTCCGTAAAGAGGACTGTGGAGACGGCATTGCAGGATTGGTGTGAAGGTCTTTGAGAAGGTACAGAGAGACCTGTGTACACCTCTGTGCCAGTCACAGCCTGGCAGGAAACAGATGGCACATGCAGGCTGAGTGATTGGAAGAGAGCAAAATAGAGACCATTTACGAAGGTGCGGTCCCGGGGAGCAAGACTCACAAGGGACTGTGGTGGGTATGGGGTGGGGAAGTGGCTACTACTTCCCATGAGTCTGCATGGGAGAGGAGCGGCAGATGTCAGAATCCACAGGCATGCAACATCCAGGAGGCGTGACAGAGAGGGTCACCCAGTAGGAGTGGGGACTGATGCTAAGACTAAGCCACCTCTAGTGGAGTCTCTGTAGGGGGTGAGCTGGGGAATAAATCGACGGACCTCCCCCTCCACCCCTCCCAGCTAAGCGCAGGGGGTTAAGAGAGCCCTCCAGGTAGGTGGGTTCAGAGGGCGGTGGAGAAGCAGGAGAGAGGACCCAACAACTGTGTCTCCCCAGTCCAGCATATGGAAGCTGCTCAACTTCCAGGAGCACTTTGTTTCATTTTTTAAAAAGAATTGATAGTCTCTGGATGTAACTGCAAGCGAGACAGCCACAGGAGACACCACTTAACTGAAAATTGAACCTCCGAATGCCAGGCGTGCAGGTCTGTTCTCACCTGGAGCGGAGGGGACGAGCAAATGCTTCTTTCTGAGCTGGCCCCTTGCCAGACCCTTGCCTACCTCTCCATTTCTCGTTCTCTGTTGTCCTTGCCTAAGAAACCACCATCTGGCCACAACCCGCCTAAGGAAGGTATTGGCGAGTTGAGGACCTGGGGTCCGTCCCCTGCTGCCTTAAGAGATGATTAGTGGCTGCTTGTCGGCAGATGTATCTCAGTGGCATTTTAATATCCAAATGTCCCTCCTGCTTCACGAGGGAAGCTGCGGACCATTGAAGGCATTTCACACAGAGAGCCCTGATTGCTGCCGCAATAATTTCCTTCAACAGCCATTAAAACACTTCTGAATGTGTTTTTAAAAAAGAAAAAGAAGAGAAAAGGTGGGGGGTAAAGGGGCTGACATCCTTCCTATTTCCTGGCAAATATCAGTGTTCACAGGGTGAATGTGAACTAATCAGATGGGACGTTAATATCGACTGTTCCCGGCTATTAGTGCTGTCAGCACCGCCCCTCGTCCTCAGCTCAGCCTGGGGATGTGGGGTGGGGACGCCAAACGGAGTCCCCTGAGGGCTGCCCAGCTTCCCCCAGACCCCTAGAGGAAGTGAACGCAGAGCCCAGCCCTCCTTGGGGTGCCAGGGCTGCTCTGGGCAAGAGAGATGCTGTCTCAAGTCCTTGAGAATAAATGAAACTTCTCACTCAGCTCCTTCCTTCTGCAGAGCAGGACCTGACTCAACCCCACGGGCCATTGACCAAAAGATGGCCAGAATATGCTTGCGCCCTGTCCATTCACTCAGCAAATATGTGGAGGGTCTTCCATGCCCCGGACAGCTCGGATGCTGGGACTGCAGAAGAGCAGATCTGCAGAACATCAACAGCTGCAGGACTCTGGGAACCACTCCCAGAACAGAGGTGGATCAAGCGGCCGGAACAGGTCTTGGAGGCCCTCGGCAGGCCAGGCACTAACCCTCTCTGAGAGTGGCCAGTCATCACAGGGCCTTGCTCAGGACAGCAGCTGCTAAATGGCCTGCGAGTAGTTCAGCCCCTTACCAATAGCCACATGCAACTGCTCGGGGTGGATGGAAGAACACGGCAGCCCCGCCCAGGAGAAGCTCACCTTCCAGGCTGCACCCAAAGTCTGCTTTCTACCTCCCTGGAGGGATGCTTTGAAGTCTTGCCAAAATATAGGGAGAGCTTTGTTTTCTGTGCTAGGCAATTGTTTGAAAAGCAATGAGAGCAAAGTTGCAGGCCTCCAGGCCCAGGGGCTGTTCCCTCTCTGGTCTTCATTTAAAAGGTCTGCACTGTTCCGGCTGGAGATTCAACTGGGCAGCAGCTCTCACCCTCCTACGGGGATCAGCAAGGCTTCTTCACCCACACAGGGACTGGAGTGGGGGCTACCATCTCAAAAGGGGGATGTGCTCTGTTCCCTTCCACGCCTCTCCTGGGGGCTCAGGGATGGCTATGATGCCATCCGGCCATCAATTCCTGTCGTCATACACCTCAACGTTCACATGCATGCACAAGACATGTTCACACGCATGCACACAGATATGTTCACACAAATGCACACAAACATGTTCACACACAGGCACACAGACATGTACATACACTTGCACAAGGCAGGGGACCTCTCTCTGGGTGGGAGGCTGATTCTCACAGGTCTATCCAGAGACTCCTGGCTCCTCATTCAGGAACAGCAGTCCCAGATTGAGTCCAGCTTTGACCGGAGAGAGGAAGAACTGTCACGTAGTCACTGTCAGCAGCCCTGGTCCATAAAAGAGGTTCTGCAAGCACTTTGTAGAGCTGCCACCTGTGGATCAAGCCTGGCCTCTGTTCTGAGGTTTGCTAATGCTCCCAGGAGGGCGGAGTGAGAAGAGAGGATGAGAGAGAGAGCAGGGAGCTCAGTTTACCGTTCACAAAGATAGAAGCAGCAGCTTTATTTTTCTGAAAAATTACCCAGGAGGCTCTTCTGGGTTACACTTAGATCAAGTCTGTCAAAAGTGGCCTTGAAATCTGAATGTGGTACCATGCTAGTAAATAGAATAGCAACTTTGCAGAACTGCAAAAAAATGGTAAGATTCCATGTTTATGAAAACGAGGGTATGTACAAAGACAAACCACGTAAGGACTGTGCATACGCACATAACTGTAGAGAAAACACTGGAAGAATATATGTTTTAGTGATGTCCTTCAGATTGGAGAGGCAGAAAAAACTATTATGACACTCATCAGCTTCCCCTTTTTGCTTTAGCTACTGGGAAGCCCAGAATCAAGCTTGTATTCTTATTTTAATAATGATAGGCTTATGCTTAGGTCGGTATTTCTTGACTGTAGGTTAGAAACACTTAGGCAGCTTTAAAAAACCCCAATGCTCAAGCGACATCCCAGACTAAGTCAGAATTTCCAGGGGCAGGGGACCTAGACAATCCATCTTTAGATACCTGACTGATTTCAATATGCTGCCGTAACTGAGAACTCCCACTCCAGTCTGTATAGATCACTTTCCCTTGTTTAAAAAAATCGAATTCTTACTTATGCATAAGCTTTTAATTTGATTTTGTGTGTTCTTATAAATTGCCTCAAGTCCTCTCTGGAACAAAATGATAAAGTTGTGCTCGAAGCACATAACGTTCAGGTCACAGCTGTGTGAGTTCAGCAAGGGAAAATTTTCTCAAAGGTGAGCACCCAGAGGAGCAGGAGAATGGGTGCTAAAATCCAAACAGGCACCTGCGCAGCAACTAAGTCTGCCCTAAAGGAAACCTCGCGACTCTAGTTTGATGAAAGCTAATTTTCTTGGACCAGTAGCCACCCTGGCAGATGCCCTATTTGTGGGTGGGGCAGGGAATGTGGAGAATTCAGTCCGTAAGAGGTGAGTTCCAGGAACCTGTCCATGTATTCTCATCCAGATCATCTGAGTGAAGTTTGACCTGCTAACTAACGCTTGTGGGTAGGGCCGGGGCACTGAGACAGGACAGCTCTTGCTCCCTCCTCCTTTCTCCATCCAATATGGTAAGATGGGGCAGATGGGGATACTTACCTCCCCTTGGAACAGTTGGCCACTGCCTCTGGGGTGGACACCAGGTGGGGCTAGTTGTGGGGTAGGGGAGGAGCGTGCGCAATTCTTCCTTCCCACTCAGATTGCCCCCATTAGAGTTTGTACCCTGTTAGTCTGCCCAAGTGCTCTCTGACCAGCCCATCCCCTGTGTTCAAATAGGATGGCCAGGGTGGCAGGAAGGCTGGGTATTGCTTGATCCCTGGTTACAAATTCAAATGCTGACGTAGGCAGAGAAGTAGAATCCGAGAGCAAAACCTTAGGTAAAGGAGGAGCAGGGGGTGTCGGGGACTCCGATGACAAGGACCAGCCAGCATTGGGGAAGGGGTGCAATCTCAAAATAAAGGAAGGGCTTGGAGCAGCGGTGGGGAGAGTGGGGAGCTTGAGGAGAACCAGCAGGATGATGGGAGAAAAGGAAAAAAGACCCCCAAAGGGAGGTGATGTCAGCAAATAACCTCACCGAAGGGCATTGACCCTCATCGGCTCAGGTGGACCTTTAATGGAAACCTGGCACACACAGCACAGGTTGGACCAGGCCAGGGTGCATCGGCAAATATCCTGACAGTGTTAGGGAAAGAGAATGGGGGCTTTCATTAGTGCTGGAGCCTCGGCTCTCAGTGCGTAAGGCTGAGTCCCTCCTAGGACTAGGAGTGCCCCCCAGCCTTTGAAGGACAGCAGCACCTGGGCATCTGCCTCCCAGACAAATCCTGAGCAAAAGCTTCCCGAGTACCTGAAGGAGCGAACGCGCGCACTGATGGGAACGGAAGCTTCCGGAATCTGTGGAGCTGATGTTAACCGGCTCACTGCCCAGGAGACTCTGCAAGAGAACTTAAAAATAGCATTTTCTATAATTGCCTGAGTCTCTGGGTATTTAGTAACCATGTCTGGCAGTCTATACCCAAGGCGGCCTGGCTGTGGGGAAGCCATTGTTAAAATAAAATCATTAGCTTAATAGGCTTGATAAAAAGGGTGGTGAGATGGGAATTTCCCCTCGCAATATGTTCTCCACTCAAAACAGTCCCTGAAACCAGCAGGCCGCGTCAACTACTGACTAAAACGCCCCAGTATCTCTCACCTTCCTCCTCACGCTTCCAACAAACATCACCTCTGAAAACGCTTGAGGTCCCAGAATCTGCATCATCAGATGGCCTTCATGTCACCTACCTCACAAATGATTGCTTTTATCATTTTTTGTTTCTCGATGACAATACAAGTGCTCACAGACATGTTCACACACAGGCACACAGACTTGTTTACACACATGCACACAGACATGTTCACATGCATGCACACAGACATGTCCACATACATGCACACAGACATGTTCACACACATGCACACAGACTTGTTTACACACATGCACACAGACTTGTTCACACACATGCACTCAGACATGTTCACACGCACGCACGCAGATGTGTTCACATGCTGGCACGCAGACATGTTCACACACAGGCACGCAGACATGTTCACACTATGCACACAGACATGTTCACATGCAGGTACAAGGCATGCTCTCACATAGTGCACACAGCCATGTTCACACACAGGCACACAGACTTGTTCACACACGGGCACACAGACTTGTTCACACACATGCGCACAGACATGTTCACACGCATGCACACAGACATGTTCACATGCATGTGTACAGACATGTTCACACACATGCACAAGGCATGCTCTCACATAGTGCACACAGACATGTTCATACATGCACATATAGACATGTTTACCCCCACGTGCACACAGACAACGCACACGTTTTTCCACCTTCCGAGGAATAGCAGTGGCAGGTTATGGACTGAAATCAAGGACTGGTGTTTACAGCAAGGCGAGTGCTCTGAAATGCCACCCTATGAAAGAAGATCAGCCCTAGAACAAGATGTGGGCCCAAGCTAAAAGGCTCAGGACAAGGTGACATCTGCTGCAGAAGAAATGTCCTTCCTCATTGTCCTGTGGTGGATTAAAGATGGCCTGAAATTCTTTGTATCCCTCTGTCAAGTCGTGGAGTTCATTTCCCTCTCCTGACCAGCCCTGGACTGCATGAGCCACGTGAAGGTGGCAGTGTAATGAGCCTGAACCCTCAGTCGCCCTGGTGGCATTTAAAGGATACATTTATTTCTCATGGTTCTGGAGACTGACAAGTCCAAGTTCAAGCAGCAGCAGATGGGACGTCTTGCTGAGACCTTCTGGTTCCTAGGTGGAGCTTCTCACTGTGACCTCACCTGGTGCACGGGACGAGGCAGCTCTCGGAGTCCTACTTTATAAAGGAGCTAATCACCTCTCAAAGCTATCACAGCAGGGACTAGATTTCAACACATGAACTTAGAGGGGTCACAAACAGACCATAGCAGGATGCTTCCCTTTCTGCTTTCTGGTAGCCCAGATCTGCCAGATAAGTCCAGCTACCTTGCTGGGGTAACCCAGTGCAAAGGAAAGAACCCAAAGCCCCATGCACAGAGAGGGAGACCCAGCATTCCAGAACGGAGCCTCAGCTGTCACCTGTCTGCAATCAGACAAGAGACTGCGGACACGGCCAGCAGAAGAGCCGCCTGCTCACCCCGCAGAAGTGAGAAGGAGAAAAATGCTTATCATTGTTTTAAGCTTCTAAATCTTGGGGTGGTTTGTGACGTAGAAAGAGATAGCCAAAATGCTGCTCATGAAGAAGCAGAGGGTGCTCTTACTAGGAGAAGATCTGCAGCCCCTGAGTGCTCTGATATCCACCCCACACTTTCTTGTTTTTCCAGGTGTTGCCTGTACAGTTCATGGAATTAGCAGCCCTGAGAGGAGAGGCAAGGCCCTGGAGGATCACAAGTTTCTGGCATGGACAAGATGCCAGATTCTACGCAACCAGGCCCAATGCGAGGCTAGGAAGACAGGTGCTGCAGTTTGGATGTTGACATGTACTTGGCCCATGTGTTTAAGGATTGGTCCCCAGGGTGGCACTATTAGTAGAGAGTGGAGCTTTTAGGAGGTGAGGCCTGGTGGGAGCTCCTCTGGTCACTAGGGCCATGCCCTTGGAGGGGACTTAAGGCACCTCAGTCCTTTCTGTCTCTCTGTTTCCTGGCTGGAGACGTGAGCATTTCAGGGCTACATGGACTCCCACCAAGATGTGCCACCATCTGCCACCCTCATCAGAACTAGCCAATGCAGGAGCTATGCCTTTGAACCTCTTAAACTGTGAGCGAAATGAAGCTTTTTTTCTTCATAAGTTGGTTGTCACAGGCATTTTATTATAGTAACATAAAAGTGACTAATACTACAGATTTCTGATTTTTTCTTTTCTTTTTTTTAAAGAAATCAAGAGAGAGAGAAATAATTTTATTTAGTTTTCCATGTGGCTTTTGTTGCTCCAAATCCTTGATGTGTACATGGTGCTGGGGTTTGAACTCACATCCTCAGGCATACCAGGTAAGTGCCACAACCACTGAGCCACTGCTCCAGCTCCCAGATTTCAGTTTTGCTGACTTGACAGCATCATTTTTCTGGCCAGTGTCTCAAGACAGAATTGTATGATCCTAATCCCAGTTCTTCCTCAGAGGGGAAAAAAACCCTATGGAACATTTACAGGGCAGGAATTATGTGCCAATCATGGGACCAGGCATCCTCCTGCACACTACCTAGTGCATATCTATGGAGAGATGCTGGGCCACTCAGATTTGCTCTTGTTTGCTTGACACCTTTAATTCTATTTACAGTTATCAATTTGAGCCTTGAGTCTAGCTTATATTTATCTTAATTTAGCCAAATTTTAATTCAAGATAAAAATCAATGTGTCAAAAATAATATAAGGAAAACTTAGAGTGGAAGAATCCACTTACAATATTTATTACCCTTGATAGAAGTAGAAATGTAGCCACATGAATGTTTGAACAAGTACATTTCCCCCCTTCAAATATGAATTTGAAGTGCCAAGAGGCATTTAAAATGTCCTTTTTCCTTGATTTTTTGATTCACATTTCACCCTGACATCTGAGCAGCATCAACATAGGATCACAGTAAGCCATTCCCATCTTATTTAATAAGTCAGGATTCAGGATAGCTGTTGTGTTTGAAAACACCCAAAGCAGAGGGGATGGGGGAGAAGAGAGAGAGTGACTTTAAAGTACTTGGTTATTATTGGTCTATAGAGAAAATCAGCTCCTGTCACTCAGGAGGCACATAAAGGTGGTTTGAAAGAAATATTCATGGTGGGGATGACCTGTTGTCTCCTGTATCTACTGAAAAAGACTGAGAGATGAAAGGACTTCTCATCCCTGAAACTTGTTAAGCCCCAGAACTGGCTTGAGTTATGATGAAATCATATTGTGTATGTGTGTTTTCCGGAAGGGTTCAGGCATGGCAATGTCTGAAGGCAGGAAGTCTCAGCGTCATTATTCCTGTGACACTTATTAATGAGCTACAATTCATTTATTTTTGGAGAGGAGCTATAAATAAAGCTTGAGCTTGATTTCAACATGGTTAAGATTGAAATATGCTTTTGTGCTTTTGGTAAGTTGCTGCAATTAATAAAATGTCATAAAATACATCTTAGAATAAAATTGACATTGCCCCTCTCTCAATATCTCTCTAACTTTACATGTTCTGCCTGTGGAAAGCAATGTGTTTGGTCTGAAATACACATAAACACATTATAATTAAATATATGTGGAGGGGCTGGAGCAGTGGTTCGGTGGTTACAGTGCTTGCCCAGCATGTGCAAGTACACGGGTTCAAACCCCAGCACCCACGTACACAACTAAGTGTCAGAGCAGCGAAAGCCATGTGAAAAACTCAATAAAAATTGATTCTCTCTGTTTAAAAAAAACATATAGTAGCATAAAATCAGGGGAGGGATGTAGTAGATTGTGCCATTTTTAAAAAAATCAATAATTCTTCCATCCCTCCACATTCTTGCCAAAGTTCACTAAAATAGAGTCCATCGCATGTCACGTGGACATTTTGCTGTGTCCAACAGAAGGTTCATGTCAGAGGTTTAGCCTGTGCACATCTGGATTGTTTGACCATTTGCATTCCGGTCCAGCACCATGAGAAGATTCTTTCCCAGGGAGTAGTCTGGTTCTTGACAAAATACATATATATAGTGGGACCTTGCCATGATCTCCAAAAGCCTAAAACCAAGCCACCATGGCCAACTCACAAATTCTGAAAGCAAGATAAGTACTTGTTGTTATAAGCCACTAAGATTGGGAGAATGCGTGTTATGCTTTGGACATGAGGTGTCCTCCAAAGTTCCTGTTAATGCAGGAATCTTCAGAGGTGGAATGATTGGATTATGAGAGCTGTAGTCTACTTGGTCCATCCTAATTTGAATGGACTGACTGGGTGGTAACTGTATGCTGGTGGGGTGCGGAGGAGGTGGGTCACTGTCCTAGAGGGATTATTCTTGTGGTTCCTTCCCCCACCCACTTTGGCTTCCTGGCCATGCCACGCACTGGGCATCTTTCCTCTACTTCATGGTGTGCAACCTCACCTTGGCCCCAGAGCAATGGAGTTGGCCCTCTCTGTCCTGTGACTTCTGCAACCGAGAGCCCCAGATAAACTTTTCCCTCCCTAAGTTGTTCTTATTAGGTCTTTTTGTCAAAGAAAAGCCAACTAAAATAGAAATTGGCCCGGAGAAGTGGTGTCACTGCTTGACTAACATGACCATGTGGTTCAGGAACCTTTGGAGCTGGTTGGCAGGAGGAATTTTGTAAGGTTTAGAAATGCAAACTGGAAAAGTTTTAGAATGTTGCGAGTGGAACTTAAAGGGATATTCTTGTGGGAGCTCAGAAGACCAGAGTGCCGGTGGAACTGTGGACAGTAAATATTGGGCTTGCGAGGTTGGAATCTTGGAAGCTGAATTAGATACCATTTGTACAACATTCTGGCAGAGAAGTTGCCTGCCTTTTCCTCATGTCCTGAGACTTTCTGTGAGGCTAAATTTAAAATGATGGACTAATGAAACTGGCAGAGGAAATTACAGGGCAGCACAACATTCACTCAATGGCATGGATATTGCTGAAGCTTTTTTTACTGCGAGAATTGGGAGCAAAAAAGCAGAGTTAATGTACTTTAAACCTTGCAGTTTGATCAGAAAAGTGCATGTAAAGCTGGGGCCAAGGAAGATAGGCTTGTTAAGGAGATTCTAGCATCTAAAGAGATGATAAGTACTTTGCAATAGGAAAGATGGCTCAAGGGCATCTCAGGAATTTGTAAGACCACATCTCCTGTGGGCTCCAAGGTACAGAAAGAAAAATTACTTTGAGAAGAAATTATGGGGGTGTCCTTCCCCACAGGCAAAGCATAGCAGGATCAGAGTCCCTGCAGGAAGCCCCTGAGGGGATGAGGTGTGAAGCTGTGAAGATGGAGCCAAGCTGGAAAGGAGACCTCCAGGAGTTAAGATCGGCCAGTAATATAAGCTGTTTGCTGAGAAAAGCTGATGGTTGGGAGACAGACAGGCTGAAAAAGAACTCATGTGCACTGCGAGTGGGAAGCCCAAAGGGACAGGAATGCCCAGACCCGCACATCTCCCTGCCATGGGTCCTAGGTGCTGTACGCAGAGTTACAGGTCCTGTGTGCCTGGGTTTCAGTCTTGCTTTGGTGCCCTACCTTCTTTCTGTGCCCCTATTCCTCCCTTTTGAACAAAGGGCTTTTGCTCTGTGCCACTGTATATTGGATATCTGTAACTCCTTGCTTTTGATTTTCATAGGGGATCAGTTATGACAAACGCTTCTGAGGAAACTTTGAACTTGGACTTTTGTTCCTGAGGAGACTATAGAACTCTTGAAGATGAAATAAATGCATTGTATATCATGAGATGGACATGAAATTTTGGGACTGGGGGTGGAATGTTATGGTTTGGATATGTGGTGTCCCCCACCCTGAAGAGCTTCTGGTAATGCAGGAATAATAACAGGTAAAAGGATGAGATTATAAGCTGTGATTTAATCAGTCAATCTGGTTTCTGTGGACTGGGTGGTAACCATAGGCATGGCTGGAGGTGGTGGGTCACTGAAGGCATGTCCTGGAAGAGTACCCTTCGCTGTGGTCCTCCTGTCTCTCTCTCTGTTCCTGACCCCACCATAAACTTTGCAGCTTTCCCCCTGGGTCCTCCCCCATGATGTGCTGCCTCATCTCAGACGCAAAGCAATGGACTCAGCCATCTATGGACTGAGACCTCTGAAGCTGTGGGCCCCAAATAAACTTTTCCTCCTTAAAGTTTTTCTTGTCTGGTATTTTGTTCACATCGATGAAAAGCTAAAACAGGGTGTTTGCTACCCAACACCAGCTCAGCAGTTGCTGACTCTTATAGGAGCTTACAAATGATTTTTACAATACATTTTATTTTTCTAGATCTGTATTTCCAATTTTTTCCCCACCAGTGGATGACCCTGTCCACACCAAATTCTTTTTATGGTGATGCCACAGAAGGAAAGAGGCTGGGACCCTGAGTGACCATGTGAAAGGAAGCTGTCCACCAACCAAGAATACTCACCTTAGAACACCCATTGGTTGTTGTACGATCAAGAAATAAGCCATCAGGTCAAGTGATGGAAATCCAGAGGCCTATTTGTTATAGCAGCTGTATTAGCCTGATTAATAGAATATCTGTTTAGAAATGGATTAAATGCTTTCTGGTTTACACATGCCAATAGGTAACATTTCACCTGGGTAGAATATTTTCTTTGTGTGGATAAAACTTGGGGTTCAATTCTCTTCTTCCCGCACCTGGAAGGAAATACCTTTGTTGCGTGGGTCCTCCGTGTCGTAACTGATGGGTGAGTGTGGTGGAAGTGCTGGTTTTTATACACTATGAATTCTGTTTGCTTCTCCCCTTTTATGAATTCTTATGGGTATGGCTGACATTTTCAGCTTGAGAAATGTTTTACACAAATCACAGGTGCTCTGTTGGAACTTGAAATACATTTACCTTGAATGAAATATCCTATTTACTCACATAAATCTCAAAAGCCATTTTTTGTGAGGGTGGAGGCCAGACCCAGAAACCTGATTTGGGAGGCCATGGGGAGCCATTGAAGGTTCTCTGGTAGGAGAATGATATGATAGAAGAAGTGTTTTAGGAAGATGAATCTGATAGTAGCCCACAGAAGAAATGGGAAATAAAACAGCTCGGAGGCATGGGGGCCATGAAATAAAGAGGCCTCGTCTGGGATGGTGCCTGTGGGAATGGAGAGAAACAGGTAGGTGAGGCTGAAGAAATGAAAGGGAAACATCTGACCACTGTTCACAGGTCACTGACTGCTCTTTCCAACCTCAGAAGTTTATTCATTACTACTCGGCCATTAGAGAGGAGGATATTATAGCTTTTGAAATCAAATGGATGGAGATGGACAGAATTATGCTTAGTGAAGTCTCCCAATCTCAGAGACTCAAGGGCCAAATGGTTTCTCTCAACTGCTGATGCTAGCATATATGGGGAAGCAGTAGGGCAGATGGCTAACCTAACAAAACTGCAAATTGAATGACTTTCAGAGCATTAGGGGGATGGCTCTATAGGATACTTGGAGGTGTAGGGAGGGAGATGGGGAGGGGGGAGGGTATATGAAGAACTCATAGGAGTCTGGAGATTGGGAAGATGGGGGAACCATCCCAGAAGCTGATGTCATTCTTCCACTAACTACCCAGTTAACGCATGAGTTCTTCTGGGGGAAACTGCAATAGGTAAAATCCAAGGTGGTTATCTATGATCTGGTTTTTCCCCTCGATAACAAAGTTTATATCCATTGATTGCTAATGTTTTGATAATGTTTCCCCCTCAACTGTATTTCTATATTCTTCTAATTAAAAAAAAATAAAAAAGTTTATTCATATGGCTTCATCATCACTGAAAAAAATCATAATACTGAGAGGATTTTTAGTTATAGTGTTGCATTTTTAAAGAATGTTCACAAGGAAAAAAGGAGTCATTGCTCCAAGGACTAAAAATGAGACAAATGAACAATTTTCCCAAATCATTCTCAGTCATTGACTACCGTCTAGGGAGGATAGAATTGCATGTCTCAGTTGGAGGGTAGAAAATGAAACACCTTTTTATGCAAGAAAAAGAAAGTCAAAGGCTGGGAGACTAGCATGAGAGGAAAGAGAAAGTCTGAATGTCTGACATTGCTCTTTGGAAGCATTGGAAAGCAGCTTCTATGTTTGTCTGTTGTTCCGTGCTTTGCTAAAGTAATTGACAGCCAGTGTTGAATCCTGGCTCTGCAAGGTGCCAGTTGTGTGACTTTTGGCAGCTTGGTTAACTTGTTTGTGTTCGGTTTGCTCGACAATAAAATGGAATTGAAAACAGCAATTCTTAAACCATGGAGTTCTTGGGGATATTAAGGAAGAAATTCACATCAACTACTCAACACAGTGTCTGGTGCAGATCGAGTGCTCTGTAAATGGTAGGTCTTACCATAATTACCAAATTCCAAACAAAGGCAAGGTTCTACGTGGAGAGTGACGTGTAAAGTCCAACAACCTAGACTTTAGCAGGTAAAATGAGGTCGATGTCTTTGTAGGACAGGGGTTAGTGAACCGTGAACCACAGGCCAAGTCCAGCCTGCCCATCTCTGCAGTTATAAATAAGTTCACTGGAACATGGTCATACTCGCTTGATTGTGTTTCATCTGTGGCTACTTTCGTGCAGCAATGATGGAGTTGAATAACCTGGTGGACATCATCTGGCCTGCAGAGCTGAACATATTTACCGTGAATCTGTGTTAGCTTTTTGTTGCTATGACAAAATGCCTAAGGAAAACAACTTAAAGGAGGAAGGATTTATTTTGGCTCACAGTTTCAAAGATTTCAGCCCACGGTCAGTTGGCGGCCTTGTTTCTGGGTCTGTTGAGATAGAATACCATGCATGGCAGAGGAAAGTTGTCAGCTCACAGCAGCAGGTAAATGGGGGGTAGGGTGGCTGGGGAATGCCCTCAAAGACTCACTCCCTTCAACGAATCCCACCTTCTGCAGTCTTACCACCTCCCAGTAACACCTTCAAATCATGAATCCTTCAATGAACTAATCCACAGATGAGAACAGAGCCCTCGTGATCCAATCAATTCCCCAAATCCCCACCTCTGAACATTGTTTTATTGGGGACCAGGCCTTCAAGCATGAACCTTTGGGGAATGTTCCACATCCAAACTGTAACAGGATCACTGTATTAGTTTGCTAGGGCTGCCGAAATAAACTACTACAGACTGTGTGGCTTAAACAACAGGTATTCATGGGGCTGGAGCAGTGGCTCAGTGGTTGCTTGCCTGGCACGCGTGAGGACGTGGGTTCGAACCCCAGCACCAGGTGCACAATGAAGTGTCAGAGCAATGAAAACCACCTTAAAAACTAATTTAAAACAATAGGTATTCATAATCTCACAGTTCTGGATGCTGGAAGTCTGGAATCAGGCTTGGTTCCTCCCAAGGCTGTGAAGGAGAAAGTTCTAGGCCTCTCCCCTGACTTCTGGCGACAGCTGGCCATCCTTAGCTTATAAAGCTTCACCCATTATCTGCTTCATCCTCATGTGGCATTCACCCTGTGTGCATGAGCACCCAAATTTCCCCTTTTATCAGAAAGCCAGTTGTATTGGATTAGGGGCCCACTCTACTCCCATACATCCTTGTCTTAACTAGTTACATGGGTAACATCCTTGTTTCCAAAGATCACATTGTGGGACAGTGGAGGGTTAGGACTTCAACATGTGAATTTTGGAGAGTTGCAATTAAACCAAGTAATAGGCCCTTTGCATAAAAAAGAAAAATTCTTGCCCACTTCCTACTATGTTGGGAACCATTGCTTTTCCCCAGGGCAGAGCTGAAGTTCACCTGGCCTCAATGCAAGGGCATAAGTCTGGGAAGCTCTCTAACAAGAGTCATCTGGCGACACGTGGCTGCTTACCTAGCAAAACAATGACCTTCATCCAGATTTGGAGATTGAGGAGGCTCTTGGCCTAAAGACGTAACACTCTTGCAGCCGTCTCCTGCTGAATGATTGAGGATCACTTGTCCTTTCTTGTGCATAAAAGGTGTGTGGCTCAGAAGCTCAGGGCCTCCATCCTGGGAGACGGAGTGCTCACTGGCTTCCCCCGAACTTTTAATTCCCTCAGATTCTCTGTCTCCGTTTTTCTCCGTACTCTGTATCCCCTTCCAGGACTGCAGAAATACCCTGCCAAGCCAGACGCAGCACCGGCATGGAGACACTGCACAGCTTCATCGCTCATCTTAGGAGCTGGATTTAATGCCAAGGCGCAGAAGCTGAACTTGGAGAGGTTGTGTAATGTCTCTCTGTTGGTCAGTGGAGTTGCTGAGCTTGGCTGGGCAGAAGGATGTGTTAGCCTCTGAGCTTACACACTCTCACACTTGGAGTAAACCCCAGCTCCTGGTCCACAGGGTCCCCTGTGGATCTGCCCTGGTCTTTCTCTGGGGCCTCACTTGCCACCAGTCTCCTCTACCAGCTGGGTCGCAGAAGCAGGCCTGCTTCCTGTTCCTCACACTCGCTCATCCCTACTTTCAGGGTCAGTCCCAGCTCTCCCGTCATCTGGAATGCCCTTCCTGCTGGCTTCTTCTTGACACTTGGGTCTCACCTTAAACACACCCCTCACAGAGGCTTTCCCAAGTACCTGATGTGGTTACCTCCCCTTCCTGTGTCCTCTCTCTCATTGCTTCATTTTCCTTCTGTCGGAATGTTTGGATGTGGTGTGAGCCTCCCCAAAGGCTCCTGTGCTGGAAGCTTGGTCCCCACTGTGGTGGCATTGAGGTGTGCCTCTCAGATGTGGGAATAATGGAAGAGAACTGGGTCACCGCCCTCAGAGGGGATTAATGCTTGCCTTGTGCGATGGGTTAGTCCTTGAGAGAGTGGGTTGTTATAGAGCAAGTTCAGCTGCCAGATAATGAAGCCATCTGCTAAGTTAGCCAGAAGGCCCTCACGAAAGCCAAGCAAATGCCGTGCTCTTAGGCCTTCAAAGTGTGGGCTACATAAACTTCTTTTCTTTATAAAAGTACCCAGGCTTGGGAATTTCATTACAGCAGTACAACATGGACTAACACAGCCTTTCTTTCTATCTGATCCTCTTTCATTTACCTGTTTGGATATTGTCAATCTCCCTGCTAGAATGCAAGCGCCATGAGAGAATACCTTTTCTGTCTTGCTCCCTATAGTATATGCAGCACCTAGAACAATCCTTTGATTTAATAGTAGACCAACAAATATTTGTGCTTTATGGAATGACCAAGACAGGGACTGATGATGAAGAACATTTAATAACCTACCCCTGAAATAAATGCTCTCTTCTCAGAGGAGTTTATTCAATGAAGGTTTTTCCCCCTGTGGTTACATGTGATTCAGAATTTCTTTTTACAACTGTTAGGTATATCACCAAAAAGGTCGGGATATTAGGTTGGTTTCAGGCTGGATGGGGGTAGGGCATCAGGCAACCCGCACAGCGAAGTATCAACCCAATAGCGTCTCGCAATCGCCTGATGATCAATGGAGTCACCAGCCAATCCCCAAAGGACACGAGGCCCCGAACTTCCCCTGCCCACCTCAGAATGTAAAGTCGCTTCCCAGGCAGGGCCGCATGCGACTTCCCGGTCCCTCATGCTGACAGACTGAACCTCGGGGGAGCCGATCCCAAATAAAGCCTTGCTCAGGCACTTTTGGTCTGACTCCTTTTTGGTCACCCGCGTCTGATCTTACAATAATGATGACTATATTTTCCCAATCTGTATTTCACACCAGACGAAGAGTCTCTAGAAAAATGTCAAATTCCTAATCAAGGGGAAGAAACAAATGTATTTAAAATCGCATCTTGGGGTGCAGGGCTGGGCTGGTGGCTCAATGATTACAGAGCTTGCCTGGCATGCACGAGGACATGGGTTCAAACCCCAGCACCATGTACACAACAAAGTGTCAGAGCAACGAAAGCCACATGAAAAACTAAATAAAATTGATTCTCTTTCTCTGTTTCTCACTGTCCCTCTCTCTTTAAAAAAAAAAAAAAAAAGAAAAAGAAGAATTCCATACTCCTTTATATTCCCTGCTACCTACAAGGTGCCTTCTGTCACTATGCACAAGAAAGAGAGTTTGGTGAGTTGTGCATGGGCTTCCTACTGTCCTATCCTGGAACTAATAGGGATCATTTCATGGGGTGGAGCTAGTCACATGGCTTCTCCAAATATAAAGAGGGTAGGAACTGCTAGGTGAGCAAGTGGATACTGAGGGATATGTTTCTGTATCTTCCAGAAGATCTGATGCTATTTAATATATACATATTCCTGTACTTCTAAAATCATGCTGAGCATGCGTCAAAGATGCATCTCAAGGGGCTGGAGTGGTAGCTCAGTGGTTACAGCACTTGCCTGGCATGCGTGAGTATGAGAGTTCGAACCCCAGCACCATGTACACAACGGAGTGTCCGAGGACTGAAAGTCACATGAAAAACTAAATAAAAATTGCTTCTCTCTCTCTCTCTCTCTCTCTCTCTCTGTCAACTCTTTCTTTAAAAAACAAAATTCATCCCATACTTTGGGGACAAAAGCGATCTATGCCAGTGTCTTAATTGCATAGCTGAGCATCCTGAAGTGGGCACCATAAGGGCTTATTTGCCACTGCACACCCTCTGCCTGGCAAATCTGCATCCAGATCTCCCATCTTTTGAGGCTGATACGTTCCACTCAATCCTGTGAGCACAACGTGGTAGCAACCAGAAAATTTGGGGATGTCTATTTTTGGAGTAAGAACATCTCATTGTTCATTTCCAGCGAGACCATAACTGGGGAATTATTCTAAAGGCCAATACTGATATGGAAGAACATCAGGGCAACTTGTCCCATTTAACATTTCATCCAGAACACACAGAGACCTTTCCCACTCATGTTGGAGGCGAATACATCTGCGGAATCAATGAGAAAAGTATGATTGCTCAGTGTTGTCTGGTTAGCATCCAATTATGTACAGTGTATTTATTTTAAATTTAGAAGACGCACACAAGAGATTTCCAGGAACAAAATGAAAAGAAATTGGCAGCGCACTGAATGGAAAAAATTAATGCTTGAATTACACAGCCTGTGAATCGAAGCTGACAAGAGGGGAGGGAGAGACGAAGAGGGGAGGCTGCAGCTATTCACGCTGTGCCCAGAGTCCTGAGCGGG
>PVKS010030434.1:6721-24502 GCA_004027875.1 Aplodontia rufa
AAGAATCCAGAACTATGGGTTACTGCTTTTTCTCTCCTCTGCACCATGTAGATTCTCATATAAAAAATGCTAGCAACATATTTGCATCTGATAGGGAGAACATTCTAGATGCTGCTAAAGCCAAAATTTGGACAAAGATTTGAGCTTATGATGCTGGAAGAAAATATCCAACAATGTGAATTGATATTGAGGCTGTGCAATGAAGAACGGGAATAAAATTGTTTGACATTCAAATACAAGGACTGCCTCACTGAGAAGGCCCAAAGAACACTAGAATGAGAGGTAATTACTTGGTGGCATAATCGTAACTACAGTTTTCAGTAGTATTTTTTTTATTTTTTATTTTTTGTTGTTGTTGTTGTATGGGAGACTGAACCCAGGGGTACTCTACCGCTGAGCTATATCCCAGCCTTTGTTTTCACTTTTCTTTTCCTTCTGAGAGAGAGGGTCAGTGTGAGAGAGAGAAAGAGAGAATCAGTTTTATTTAGTTTTTCACGTGGCTTGTGTTGCTCCTCTAACACTTTGTTGTGTGCATAGTGCTGGGGTTAGAACCCATGTCCTTGTACTTGTAGATGCCAGGCAAGTGCCGTAACTGCCAGCCTGCGTTCCAGCCACCCCCCTCTTAAAAACAAAACAAAACAAAACAAAAGTGGCTGGAGCGGTGGCTCAGCAGTTACGGCGCTTGCCTGGCATGCACAAGTGCGCAGGTTGGAACCCCAGCACCATGCACATAGCGAAGCAGAAGTGTGGAACTATCAGAGCAATGAAAGTCATATGAAAAACTAAATAAAATTGATTTTCACTCTCTCTCACTGTCACTTGCTTTTAAAAAATTAATTTTTACTTTTTCATCTGGTTTTTTCTTTTTTTAAAGAGAGAGAGAGACAGTGAGAGAGAAAGATAGAATCAATCCTATTCAGTTTTTCTTGTGGCTTTCATTGCTTTAACACTTCGTTGTGTACATGGTGCTGAGGTTCGAACCTGCATCCTCATGCATGCCAGGCAAGTGCCATAACTGCTGAACCACTGCTCCAGCACCCTGGATTTGTTTTTCTGACACTTAGTCGTGTATGTGGTCCTGGGGAACCCAGGTCCTCATGCATTCCAGGCAAGTGCTGTAACCACTGAGCCGCTGCTCCAGTCCCCTTTTTTACTTTTCATTTTCAGAAAGGGTCTTGCTGAGTTGCCCAAGCTGGTCTTGAACTTGCAATCCTCCTGCCTCAGCCTCCCAAGTCACTGGAATTACAGTTATGCACTGTCATACCCAGCTCTAATTATAGTTTTTGAGCATCCCTTATATGCCAGGCGGAGCTTTGCCAGGAATGGCTCATACATGATCACCATGGTCTTCATGCCCACACTGTGAAGGAGTGTTGCACATTCAAGGTTCCCAACCTACAGAGTTGTCTCTTACATAGCTCCTCTTCATTTATTATTAGCACAAAACTCCCCTGACTGGCACTGTTCTTTCCTGTGCAGGAGGAATGCGTGAGCAGTCATGTTATTTGGCAGGAAACGACAGGGCAACAGATAACTAATCACACCAGGTTTGGCAGTCCCGCCTCTCCATGTGAGCCCAGCCTCCTCTCCCATCCTGGGCTTGAGTGACCAAGGACACTCCAGACTGCAGTACCCAGTTCTTTCTCTTCTTGTTTTTTTTTCTTTTCAGTCCGCTCTCACAAATCATTTGTTCTCCTTTTCTTGAAGCCCTACCCCAATGCCAACCCATCAATTAGAAGAGGACTGGAAAAAGTTACCAGATTTTAGAATCTAGAACCACCATGACTAATAAATACTCATAAACTTACCTTTCTGCATATCTTAATGTTGACAGAGTTTCCTCGTAACAGATGTCAGCTGGACTTATAGCTGCAATCTGCAAAAAAAAATCCCTTGCAGATTTTATTTGTATATATAGGGGTTTATTATTACTGATGTTATTAAGACAACTAGCATTCACAGAACAGTTTTGCATTTTATCATTTACTTCATTGTTCAAACTTTACAACTCAGAAAATGAGGCTTTGAGAAAAATAATATAGCCGTGGTCACCCAGGTTGTAACTGGCAGGACTGGGGTTTGAACCCATCAACAATTAATCCCTGGGCTGCTGACCTCAGAACCATACTGCTGTCAGCATTGAGTCCCCAATAATTTTCTCAGGGTTTTGAATGATTGTTGAAAGTTAGCATTGCTCATTCCTGTGAGATAATACGGGCAAAGGGTAAATGCACTCCAGGGCCGTGGCTTTCAGCCTGACAGCTGTTAAAAGGTCCCGCCTTAACTCACTGTTTCCCAGATCCTCATTATTCATCATGAAGGTGCAGTAATGTACTACATGCCTGATTGGAGCCAGGGTGCTTCCAGGGCAATGTTGATAAGTGAAAGTGCCCTCCCAGGGTCAGGTGCACCCAAAGTCAATTAATGTTCCTAACCCTAAGGCCACTCCTGCAAGCAGCCCAAAAGATTAGCCCCTACCTTCTGTTTCAGGGAACCAGCTGGACACTTTCTTGTTGGAGCTGGATCTGTGTCTCCCTTCCTAAGGGGCTTTGCCTACATTTTCGGATACATGACTCTGTTTCACTTCTATATTACCATTGAGACAAAATCCCAGTGTCTGGCCTCACCTGAACAGCCATTTGTATAGTTTCACGTCTGACTATTGACTCTGGATTAATTGTTCCAGAATTCAGAAAACATTTTCAAATCAGAAACAAAAGCTTTGATGACTTGGAGATGGGTGCCATCACAGAGAGTAACCACGGAGGCAGAAGGCAGAACATAGTCTGTGGACCTGGCACCTCAGGATCCAGAGCATTAAATGCCTGATGAATAATCCTATATATCTTTATAGCTCTTGTATGTTGGGGGTGCATACTGGAGATTAAACCCAGGGCCTTGCACGTGCCAGGCAAGTGCTCTATCACTCAGCTACGTTCCCAGCCTTTTTTGTTTTTGATTTGAGACACAGGCTCTTGCTAAGTTGCAGAGGCTGGCCTTGAACTTGCCATCCTTAGAATGAGCATTAACTCACCTGGGATGTTTAAGGATTTTCCTTTTGTTTTGTACTTGAGATTGAACCCAGGGATGCTTAACCATTGAAAGCTACATCCTCAATCCTTCTTCTTCTTCTGTTTTGAGACAGGATCTCAATAAGTTGCCTAGGTTCTTGTTAAGTTGCTGAGGCTGGCTTCTAACTTGCAACGCCTCACCTCAGGCTCCTCACTGGGATTACCTCAGCTGGCACACTTGTGGCTTTTAAAGCTCGTTCATTTGTAGGCCTCATTTACCCATCACAGCAATATTTTGTGGTGTTTATTGCTATTGGCTCCACTTTAGAAATGAAGGAAATGAGGACTGGTGCCTTGGAGACTCTACAACTTAGAGGCCGGTCTTTCAGAGTCTGTAGTTTATTGGCTTCCTCAGATGATCAATGGCCACTCTCACCTCTTTCCCCCAGCACCGTAATGGAGAAAGTCAGTGTGGCTCAGGGGTCTAGTCTGCAGTCTAACATTCAGAGAGTATCTTACGTGCTTTGTTTTTGTTTTGTATTTTTGCATTGCTGGGAATTTAACCCAGGGCCTTGTGCATGCTGCCAGCTAGGCAAGCACTCTTCCCTTGAGCAACACCCCCAGCTTGTACGTAGATGGTCTTGAGGGAGGTCCCATGAAGGCCCACAGGAAACTGACAACCAGAAAAACATTAAACTGAAACATTTAAAATTAGTTAAGGGCTGAGGGTGTATGTAGCTCAGTGGCAGAGCACTTGCCTATCATGTGAGAGACCCTGGGTTCTACTTCCCACCACTGCAATAAATAATAAAAATGGGCAAGATTGAGCAATCAAAAGTAAGGATGCTTATATTGTAAATGTTGGGGAGAGATCTGAGTCACAGATCCCAGCAGGGAGCATTTCTCTCTTAAGGAGGACCCTGCCAGAGGCAGTCCCCTACTCCCTCTCTGCAGCAGAACAGCATTGAGCCCTAATTTTAACAGCTTCACATCCCACCCATGTGGTAAACATGCTGCACTGAGTCTGGCATCTTTGCTGACATGACAAATTCAGCTACTCTGCAGACTGTGTGTCTGCCCTGTAACTACTGCAGTCGAATTCATTTCCAACCTCACCACACAACGACTGCTAGTTGAGAATAGCACTGCTCTGCTAGCATTACTTTTGAAATTGAATGTTTTTTCTGATACTAAAAGTAGTATATATTCTGGGTTGGGGGGTAGCTCAGTGGTAGAGCTCTTACTTAGCAGGTGCAAGGTCATGGGTTCCATCCCCAGTACCACAAAAACAACGCAAAAAATCACATATGACCTTGTAGAAAACCCAAAAAATTAAAACAAACCCTCAAAACTACAGAAAATAAAAAATTAAAGTTAACAATATAGAAGCATTATTGAACAGTATAGTAGAAAGGGAACCAGGAGTCCTAACACCTAAGGCCATGCTGTAGGTCAAATGCTGTATTATGGATGTATTGAGAATAATTTTAATCACAATAACAACAACAATGACAAAAATAAGAGCTGATCAGTTCAAAATGTTGTAAGAAAGTGATTTTACCAAAGTAGTTCTGCTGTTGCCACCCAGAGCTGACTGGAGCAGTTTGGTCAGCACAGAATCTCTGTAGGGAATGTGCAAGACTTTCTTTCCCATGGCCGCATCAGCCAGAACACTGGATGAAAAGGAAAATGCAAAATAGTGAATTTAAAAAGGTAGCAAGGTGATCAATACTGTAGGATACACTTGACTCCCATAAGAAGCAAAAATATACTCAGGTATATAAACCTAGCTATTTCAATAATTTAAAAAAAAAAAGCCAGGCTGGGCAATAATGTGAGACCCCATCACAAGGGGCAGGAAGAAGCAGTGTTGGTACTGAGGGGAATGGAGAAAATTGCATTTGTAAGATATAATCACAGGAAGGGAAAAAGAAATCTACAAAATTAATACAGCATGGGGGCTGGAGCCATGGCTCGGTGGTTACTGCACTTGCCCGGCATGCATGACTATGTGAGTTCAAACCCCAGCTCCATGTACACAATGAAGTCTCAGAGCAATGAAGGCCACATGAAAAACTAAATAAAAATTGTTTCCCTCTCCCTCTCTCTCTCTCTCTCACTGTCCCTCTATCTTTAAAAAAAATAATTAATATAGCATGGAGCTACTTGGAAGTTGAGGCTGGAGGATCTTGGGTTCAAGGTCAGCCTAGGGCATTTCAAGAGAAATCATATTGCAAACAAACGTGTCAAGAGATGCCCTATCTAAAAACAGGTCATAAACATCACTGTCAAAGCTTAAAATTATAAAATATCTATAGCAAGACCCTGTCTGAAAGAGAGAGGAATGAGTGATTATTTTTCCAAAGTATTGTGTGCAGGAATGTTCATAGCATTCATAATCGCCCAAACCTGGAAACAAACTATCCACCAATAAGAGAGTGGATAGATAAGGTGTGATATAGTCGCACCATGGAAGACTACAGAGGAATGAAAAAGAATAACTAATACATGTGGCAACTTTGAATAATCTCAGAGACAATCCTTAGCAAAAGAAATCAGACACACAAGTCAGGGACCTCATAAATAATCTCCTTTATATAAATATCAAGACAGGTGAACATAATCTGATGACAAAGGTCAATTTCTTTAGGTTGGAAGTACCAACCGAGAGGAGGTACTTCTTTATATAAAGAAGACTTGGGTTTTGAAATGCCTCATATTTTCATCTGGGTATTTCTGTTAGCTTTCCAGTGCTGTGACAAAATACCTGAGGAAAGGAAAGCAGGAAGGGTTTATTTGGCCTATGGTGTCAGAGGTTTCAGTCCGTGCTTGTTTAGTCCCATGGCTTTGGGCCTATGGCAAGGCAAAATATCATGGCAAGGAGCCGTGTAGTGGAGCAAGTAGCTCACTTCGTGGTGGCCAGAAGGTAGAGAGAGTAAGGGCTCAGGGACAAAATACACGCTTCAAGGGCAAGCCCCCCATAACCTTACTTCTTTCCACTCAACCCCACCTCTACAGTTCTACCACCTCCATGAAGCCCATTAAGCTATGAATCCATAAATGCATTAATCCACTAGGTCAGAGCCCTCATGATCCAATCAGCCCCCAAATGTCCCACCTCTGAACATTGCTACCTTCAACATGTGAGCTTTTGGGGGAGATTTCAGATCCAAACCTCAAGGGTGGTGATTACATGGGAGTGTGCGTGTGCACATGTGTATACATCAGTTGAGGCTTTAAGATTGGTGTGCTGTAGTTTATACCTTAATAAGATAGTTTTGAACAGTAAGCCTCAGGAGACATGATTGCAGCTTACCTTTTGTTACTGAGCCAGTATTTACATACGATAAAAGAAGAAAAGAAGAAGGATGGGGGAGAACATAAAATTCAAGGAGGTGGATACCTCCCAGGGGAGAACAGAATCCTTGCCAACTAGTTCTTGGGCCTTGTAGTGATGCTCTTATTTTTGTTACATACAGGAGGGCCAGGCACGAGCCAGCGATGACCCTGAGTGTTATGACGTGTTCCCCACAAGGTCATGTGTGAAGCAATGCCAGAACATGCAGAGGCAAAACGCCTGGGCTATCAGGTGTGGCCCAATCAGTGGCTTCATCCACCCACATGGACCAACCACAGGCAGGTAGGGTGTACCTGAAAATACACCAGGGATTTTATCCCCGGTGGGCAGAGCTCGCTGGCTCTGCTTCCTGTTGCCATCTTCTGAGCTGCTTTCCTCCTCTACCCTGCCACCGTGATGCTCTGCCTCATCGTGGGCCCGGAGCAAGGCAGTCAGCTGTCTGTGGACTAAGACCTCTGAAACCACGAGTGCCAAATAAACTTTCCGTTGGCTAAGATTGTTCTTGTGGGCTGGAGCGGTGGCTCAGCAGTTACGGCGCTTGCCTGGCATGCGCGAGTACATGGGTTCAAACCCAAGCACCACGTACACAACCAAGTGTCGCAATGAAAGCCATGTTGAAAAAACTCAATAAAATTGATTCTCTCTCTCTCTCTCTCTCTCTCTCTCTCTCTCACTGTCCTTCTCTCTTTAAAACAAAAATTAAAAATAAAATTGTTCTTGTTATGTCTAGAGCCTTGCGCATGCTAAGCAGGCTCCTACCACTCAGCCACACTACAGCCACTGCTGTTTCACACAGGAGCTCATTTTTATGGCACAGGCCCCTGTCCTCTGGTTACATACCTGATAACGTTTCCTAAACTGGTTAAGCTTAAGTTAACTCGTGATCCTTCTTTCAGCCTGTCTCCTTCTGATCCTGAAGATTTCTGCCTTTTGCTTCCTGCTAGATCCACCAGATTAATGCTGGACTGTTTGCTGAGGGCTTTGTCTAGGAAAACCTGTAGGGGCACACAGTCCTTGCTGTTAGAGTGCCAGCAGATTGCGAGAGAAGTCAGCCTGGTCCACGCGCTCAAACGGTTCTTCTAATTGCATTTCAGACTCAAAAAGAAGGAACAAAATGAAATGTGCCATTTGCAATTCCATCCTCTGTGCTACGGATCTTGCAGGACCACCTTACCAGGCCCACACGTCTCACTTGCTCCTTCCCATTTCTGCAAAGTTCCTTTCCAAGGAAATATTAGACACCAATGATTGCTGTGTTCTATCTATGGTCATTGAACCATGACAACTGAAAAACAAATTGTTCAGGACTGTGTGGTCCTGGACTGGAATGAACGTGAGTTGTAGAATCCTCCAGATTCTTTTGCTGGTGACGTAGACTTGACCTGTGATATGGTGATAGTAGCACATATTGAAACATCACAGGAGTTCAAGGAAATACATGTAAAGGTCTTAACACATGCCTGGCAGTACTATGAGCTGTTCCTGTCACTGCTGACCCCCCTGAATGCATGGTGCTAAATCTCTTCACTTATTTGTGGCTGATTTCTTCTCTTGCCCCTAAAGAACAAAGTTAAATAAATTAGCAGGGCAAACCATATATGAAGTTTGTGAGCTTTACTAACATTATAAAATCAAGTGACTAGCAGCACTTAAAAATTTATAAAGGTCTTTAAAACATAGTATCTCATTTAAGCCTCCCTGCTTTTGTGGGAGGAGAGTTATTCATCCCATTTTACAGAAGAGGTGACTGAGGATTATGGAGATTATTTCTCCAAGTCTTAGAGTTGGTTACTAATAAAGTCATACTCATACACAATCCAGTGTTTGCCTACCATTCATAGCGGAGAGCAAGGTAATTTTCATTGATGCCTATTTTACCTATTGCTAGATAGAGGACCGAGTTGGTACAAGCATAGCTAACTATAATGTTCTGCCAGGACTTGAGAACAGCCATTTCTAGATCAAACTGGGGATATTGTACAGATCTTTCCTTGATGTCCACCCAGGAGCATGGAGGAGAAAAATTAATCAAAGACCTTGGTAAGTAGAGAGTTACACGGTATGTGGATTATCTGGTGTAATTCATTAACCTTGGTACATCCAAGTATCTGAAAGGTGCTTCTGTATGTGGCTGTGCCCTAGGCTCACAGATCTGAAGCTGGTCCTCATCTTGGTGACTCATGGACCTGCTGCTGATGTAATTCTCCATGATAAGCCAGAGTCACAGTCATGTCTTCACAATTCACCCCCTGATCAACTTGGGGTCAAAGTTCATCCTCAGAGGATGAAATTTACTTGAGGGACAATGGCCAACAATGTCCTATGGGCACTGTGGGCATCTGGTAATGGTAGGACCACTCTGCCTTGAGCAATAGGTTTGCCTAGGCAGGATGGGGCAGGAGTATTGAGGTAAGAGGTGGGCAGGAGAAGAACAGGTCCTGCTTCTGAACTTACATTCCATGGTTGGAAGTAACCCTTTAATCCTTTGGTCAAATTAGGAAGGGTCTCATTATATCCAGCCTATTAGGTCACTGGGAATCCTGCCCACAGGTACATTGTTGGGAAGTCGGGACAAGGGCATCCATATGAACCTCACCGGCTTGAACTGAAGGGTGGTGACCATGTGGGATCTGCTGCTGCTGGCATTCATGCTGGTCGAAGCTGTGGTCCTGATTTTTGTCCCTTGTTCCATCAGCTTATCAATTTGTGCATAGTTCTCACAGGGCACAGAATGCAGACCTTCCACATAAAAGCCCAGCTGTTGGTCTTCCCTGACTTTTAACCCACCAGGTTTTTTGGTTCTAGATAGCAAATCTCTTATGTGTGGAGGAAAAAAAAAAAACAAATAATGTAAACTTGAAGAAGTCAGGAACTTTTATTTACTTCACTGTTATATTTCTGCCTACAATGTAGTAGGCGCTTAATAAATGAATATATTTAATATTAAATTTCTGTAGAGGAGTGGTGGCTCAGCAACTGGAACACTTGCCTGGCATGTGTGAGGACCCAGTTTGAGCCCCGGCACCTCATACACAACTGTTGGAAAAACAGAGACCAGATGAAAAAATGAAGCTGATTCTCTTTCCTCTCTCTCTCTCTCTCTCTCTCTCTTAAAGAGAGAAGGACAATGAGAGAGAGAGAGAGAGAAACAGAATCAATTTTTATTGAGTTTTTCACATGGCCCTCATTGCTCTGACACTTAGTTGTGTAGGTGGGTGCTGGGGTTTGAACCCGTGTACTTGCTCATGCCAGGCAAGACCATAACTGCTGAGCCACCACTCCAGCCCCATCCTCCCTCTCTCTTAAAAAAAAAAAAACATTCTGGGGGCTGGAGCGGTGGCTCAGCGGTTTCGGCGCTTGCCTGGCAAGCACGAGGACCTGGGTTCAAACCCCAGCACCATGTACACAACTAAGTGTTGGAGCAACCAAGGCCATGTGAAAAACTCAATAAAGTTGTTTCTCTCTTTCTCTGACTCTCTCACTGTCCCTCTCTCTTTATTTAAAAAAAAAAACATTCTGTAGGGGTGCAGCTCGGTGGTAGAGTGCCTGCTGTGCCTGTGCAGAGCCCCAGGTTCAATCCCCAGCACAGGAAAAAAATTTGTTTAGATTCCAGATAACTTTATGATTGAACTAAGTAAGAAATAGGGAAATGGGCAAGCAAGATAGGAAAGCCTGTTTCAATTAGTGAAATCAGAAGCCTAATTTTCAAATTAAATAAGATTTTTAGAAAGTCATATTGTTGTCCAGTACTTAAGCGCCCCCACCAGCCTGAATTTCTAAGGATGGAAATTCTACCTTTTTACAAACAGATCTTGACACAGCACTCAGGGAATGTTCACTGAGTGCATGGCATAACTGGAGCTGGGCTGATGAGTAGTGTTTAATACATGCATAGAGGGGCCTGGGGATGGCTTCTATAGCCACAGTTGTCTGACTATATGTTGGTGCTTTTGAAATTTCTATGCTTGAACACATTTTTCTCTTAAATAAATATTTCCCTAGAAATAATTTTTTTTCTTTTGTGGTGCTGGGGATGGAATCCAGGGCTTCATGCATGCTAAGCAACAATCTATCATTGAGCTACACCACCAGACCCTCTCCTAGAAATCCTGTCAATTCTTGGATTTGATTAGCAACTCCTTTATGGGTAACATAAAAACAAACCTTCTGCTGCGCTTTGTGGTACATGCCTGTAATCCCAGCAATTCAGGAGACTGAGGCAGGATTCCAAGTTCAAGGTCAGCCTCAGCAATTTAGCGAGACCTTTAGCAGCTTAGCAAGACCTTGTCTCAAAATAAAAAGGGCTGAGGACAGCCCTGGGTTCAATCCTCAGTATTAAAAAAAGGCTAAAAAAATTTTCTAGTCCCTTTCTGAACTATCACAAAATCTGTATTACAAAGTACTGAAGTCTTACCTTCATGTGAAAAATGCAAGTAAAAACAATTAGAAGTTAGTTGCATGCAAAGAAGTACCCAACAGATGCAGAAGAGCGCTTTAGTCACACTACCCCGAACACCACCACCTGGACCCTGTGCTTATGAGGAAGTTTATTCAATCCATGCAGCATTTGCCACAGCTGAATGAAACAAGACACTATGGATAACTTGGGGATCTTGTTATCGGAGATTTATGTGATGGCAACCTTTGGCCATGGTCTTAGAAGAAAGCTGGTGTTGCCTCTCCCTCTAAAACGCTGCAGCCAGAAAGCAACGCATGGTCAGCTGTGGGGGCCAGGTAGAGCCAGAGAGCCCAGGGCAAGCAGTCAGGGTCACAGTGCAGAGGTCTGCACTGGAAATCAGAAGCACCTGGGTTCTTCCAAACTGAGACCTTTGGAAAGTCCCTCACGTTCCCAGTTTTCCCTCACAAAATGAGAAAGATGGACTACATCCAACGTCATTCACACAGGCTTCCGAAGGCTTCCTTACCCTTCTATTGTACTTGACGTTCTTTTAAATGTAGCTACATTCTGATGAAGCCCCAATCAGATTGCTTTGTTTTCCTGTTTTCCCCCCACATATTTTATTGATGCATTATAGTTGCACATAATGATGGTCTTGTTGTCTCATATTCACACATGCACATAATACAACAATATAATTTGGCCAGTTCCCTCCCAATACTTCCCCACTCCATCAACTCCCTCCCTCTAGGTTCCCCCATTGATCTCCTTTCCTTTTCTATTTGAAACCTTGGTTGAGCAGGGCGTGGTGGAGCAGGTCTGTAATCCCAGCAACTCAGGAGGCTGAGGCAGGAGGAATGCAAGTTCAAAGTCAGCCTCAGCAACTTAGGCCATAGAAACTTAGACCGTGTCTCAAAATTAGAAAGAAAAAGGGCTGGGGATGTGGCGCAGTGGTTAAGCACCCCTGATTCAATTCCTGGTACCAAAACAAAACAAAACAAAACCCAAAACCCATTGACTCTCCAAGGCCTCCTAGACAAACACACACACTTAACTGGCAACTCTCCCTGACTTCATCTCCGGAAGCTCCCCCATTTTCACCATCACATAGACCATTCTGGTTATGTGGGGTACTCAGTGTTCCCTTAAATTCCATGCACGTTCACATATTAATGGATTTTTTTCTTTTTTGGTGTGCTGGGGATAGAACCCAGGGCCACACACATGCTGTCCAAGTGCTCTACCACTGAGCCATTCTCTTGGCCCTATGCATGGATTTCTAAATGCTTATCCCTAAGTGTAAAGTGTCCTTATCTGCACCTTTTCTATCCTCTCACTGCTCTGTCTCACCAAACTCATAAGGATCCTTCCAACCCCAGCCTAATTCCACACCAAACAGCCTGGCAGTACCAGCTACTCCCTCTTCTAGGCCTCTTCCTGTTCGTGCTCACACAGCACAAGCCCTACTTTCTAGAGTGGGTATTAGATGCTCCACTCAACCTCCCCATGGCAAGGACCATGACTTGGGTTTTGTCTTCAGAATCTAGTACAATATGTCAAGCATTAAAGATATTTAATAGATTTTATTTAATTGGCTGTTGAAATACCTAATGGAAAGACTTATAGAATGTGAGACCTCTTAAATAGGAAACTTGGACTCTCTAGGATCTCCTCAGGTAGGTCTCATAGTCTATGAATGTCCAATCTTCTTATTTCAGAGACAAGGAAACTGAATTCCAGACAGTTTACCATCATAAACAGGTCTCAGTAGTGGGAAAGATCCAAGGAGATTCTCCCCATTCTTCTCCATAAAAGCTTGGCAATAAAGGAAAAAAGGTGCAGGCCTTTGGGTAATTTGGGGGTTAAAAAAAAAAGCTAAATTCTGCAATGGCACAGAAAGAGGCTCATAAGGAGTTGTTATTTGGAAATCATACTATAAAAGTTTACATATTTGCATGTAATGAGTCTGAAAGGAAAGGGCAGAATGAAAAAAATACTTGAATACTTGTTAAAGATTTAGTTTTTTCTGGGTAGTTAAAAATTTTAAATTTAAGGACTGGAGTGGTGGCTCAGCAGTTATGGTATGTGCATGGCATGCGTAAGGACCTGGGTTCAGACCCCAGCACCACGTACACAACTGTTGGAGCAACAAAAACCACATGAAAAACTAAATAAAATTGATTCTCTCTCTCTCTCTCTCTCTCTCTCTCTCACTTTCCCTCTCTCTTTAATTTTTTTTTAAAATTTAGATGCTGAAGTGTGGCTGAGTGGCACAATGCTTAGCATGTGCAAGACCCTGGGTCCAGCCCCAGCACCACCACAACCCAAAGCAAACAAACTCCACCCCCAGATTTTAAATTTAGCATCTCCGAAAAACTCTGTAAATGAGCAAACTGAATTCTGGGATAATGTCATCTTCCAAAGTCGCCCAGCTAGAGGATGAGAAAGCTGGGATTTGAAACCTTGTTCCGCACTCTACTCCACCAGGGAGCAAGCTACAGCCTATGAAGCAAAATTAGGCCACCAGCTGTATTTGGTGTTTCACATTTTAAATTGTTGGAAAAAGCTGAAAGAAAAATAATACTTTGCGATTCATGAAAATGATGTGAAATTCAAATTGTAGTGTCCATAGATAGTTTGATGGCTACACGAATGCATCCACTCTCTGCCAGATCATCTGTGGCTCTCATGGCCAAAGTTGAGTAGTTTCAACAGTGAGGTCCTCAAAGCCTATGGTGTTGACTGTCTGGCCCTTTGCGGATAAAGTTTTCTGACCCCACACAGCATCATGAGGGCTGATGCTCATGGCCTCTGTATATAAGAGGAGCTGACATTCAAGCTGGACCTGGAAGCTGAGTGGCTTCTTTGCGGGGCAGAGAAAGCAGGAAGGGTACTGCATACTTAGAAAGGATCGATGTCTGCAAGAAGGATGAGTTCTGGCAAGGAGGAATAGTTTTGTGTAACTGAATCATAGAATGGATAAAGAAAAAGGAAGTTAGGGTGAAGCTGGAGAGGTGGGTACAGCCGGGTTGTCAGTGTCAGGAGGAAGGTTCATCTGAAGCAGACATGATGGCGAGTTCCTGATGTTTACTAGGGGCAGAGTCACTAAGTTTGTATGTGAGGAAACATAATCTCTAGGACTGAGGTTGTAGCTTAGCATGCACAAGCCCCAGATTCAATCCACAGGACCAAGGGAAAAAAAGCATTAAAAATATAATCTCTGTTACCTGTTCATTGTAAATTTCCAGCATACTGAATGTAACCTGTATAGAGAGAGCATAAGTAAATATTCTTTTGAAGCCATTACTTATTCACACACATGTGTATCCCCTTCCTCCTGGCATTGACTACCCAGCAGTACCCACCTCTCCAGCTACACCCTAAGTTCCTTTACACACACATACCCCTCCACCTCTTCCTCCAATACATATACATACATATCTCAAATGTCCAAAGCAACAAAAGAAAGGTGATATTAAATATCGTAAAGCTCTATTTCAACATACACTGGGTTATCAAGTCATTTTAATGATATTGGAGAGGTTCTTAATATAAATTTAAAACAGATGCAAAACAACATATATGTGTATCTGCTGCAATTGTGCACCTCAATCTGAACACGTGTAGACGAAAAGAGTATTCTTTACCCCACTATAGATCTGGAACATTGCTAGCCAAGCTTTAGACTTGTTAGCAGGAGTGGAGGAATCTGAACGGCTCTGGTCTAGAAAAAGGTCTGAAGTTTGCCACCCTCTACTCATTAAAAAGCTAGCTGTCTCTTGGTTACCTGGTGATGAGCCTTGCCAGTGAAGTCTCGGGGCCACAGAGCATCTGACTAGATTCAGAGTGTCTCATGTAAAAATGAACAAATAGCCAAGGATTAGCAGATAAGAGAAGTCTCTCTAATATGAAAGAGAAACCAAAACAAATAGAAAAGAGAAACTCAAAACAGATGATGCAGAGAGCAGAAGAGATTTTTAAAAGCCCTATAATTAATAACCTCAGAGAAAGAATTATAAAAGAACTCTACTAATGGGAAACAATCAGAGAATAAGAGTATTTGTACCCAGCAACTCAGGAGGCTGAAGTAGAAGGATCACGAGCTCAAAACCAGCCTCAGCAACTTAGCAAGACCCCAGTTCAAAACAAAAAATAAAAAAAGAGCTGTGGATGTGCCTCAGTGGTTAAGTACCCTTGGGTTCAATACCTGGCACACACACACACACACACACACACACACACACACACACACAAAAGAGTATTTGTGAATTAAATTTGTGAATGGGAGTCAAAATAAAAATATAGTATAAGATAGAGTTGAGGGGGACTGGGGATGTAGCTGAGTGGTAGAGAACTCGCCTACCATGTGCTAGGTCCTGAGTTCAATTTCCAGCACTGCCCACAAAAAGCAGTCTTCCATAATACAGATCAAAAAGACCAAGAAATGGAAATAAAGCGGTAAAAGATATTGAAATTAGAATACAAGAGGTTAAAAACTCAACTTGAATTTCCAAAAATCGAAAACAGAAGAAACAAGAGAAAATTATAAAAAAAAATTATAGTAGAGAAATTTCCCAGAATTGAAAGACAAGAATCTCCACATGGAAAGGGGTTCCCAGGGGGTTGGAGTGGTGGCTCAGGGGTAAAGCAGCACATACACAACTAAGGGCTGGAACAACAAAAACCAGATGAAAAATAAATAAAAATTGATTCTCTCTGGCTCTCTTTCTCTCCTCTTTTTGTCTCTTAAAAAAAAAAGAATATATAAAGGAGAAAAAGGAGGGCTGGAGCGATGGCTCAGTGGTTACAGCACTTGCCTGGTATGCACGAGGATGGGGGTCTGAACCCCAGCACCAAGCACACAATGGAGTGTCAGAACAGTGAAGGCCACATGAAAAATTAAGTAAAAATTGATTCTCTATTCTTCTCTCTCTTACTGTGTCCCTCTCTTTAAAGAAAAAAGAAAAAAGGAAAGGGCCCCATGAGTGTCCAGTCTGAAGAATGAGAAAAGACATCTGAGAACATCAAGAACAAAGCGAAGAGGGACCGGAGTGGTGGCTCAACAGGAGAGTGCTTGCCTGGCATGCACAAGGACCCAGGTTCAAGGCAAGAGTTGGAAAATTTAAAAACCAGATGAAAGAATAAATAAAATTGATTTCTCTCTCCCTTTAAAAGCAAATAGAATAAAGAGAAGATCCTCAAAATTATCAGAGAAACTGACCACAAAAAAAAGGTCACGTACAAAGAATGGGAAACAGTGGCAAAAGACTTCTAAACTACCACATGGAGATTTAAAAGATAATGGAAACCAGGCATGGAGGCACATGCCTGTGATCTCAGTGGCCGGAGGATCATGAGTTCAAAACCAGCCTCAGCAACTTAATGAGACCCTCTCCCTCTCTCTCTCTCCTCCTCCCTCCCTGTCTCTCTATCTTTCTTTAAAAAAAAAAAAGTGTATAATCCTACTGGGAATAGTGACACACACCTGTAATCCCAGTGATTTAGGAGGCTGAGGCAGGAGGATTGTGAGTTCAAAGCCAGCCTCAGCAACTTAGCAAGGCCCTAAGCAACTAACTTAGTGAGACCCTGTCACAAAATAAAATGTGAAAAAAAAAAAAGGCTGGGGATGTGGTTCAGTATTAAGCAGCCTGGGTTCAGTCTCTGGCGCGTGCGCGTGCGCGCGCGCACACACACACACACACACACACACATAATTCTTCTTCACAGAATTAGAAAAAATAATCCTTCAATAGCCCAACAATACCAAGCAAGAAAAGTGATGCAGGAGGCATCACAATACCTGATCTGAAATTATACTACAGAGCTGTATAAACAAAAACAGTGTGATATTGGCATCAAGATAGACACGAAGACAAGTGGAACAGAATAGAAGACACACAGGCAGATCCACATACCTACAGCTATCTGATACTCGGCAAAAGTACCAAAAACACATTTTGAGAAAAGATAGCTTCTTAAACAAATGGTGCTGGGAAAACTGAATAGCTGTATGTAGAAAAATGAAACTAGATCCCTGTCTCTCACCCTGCACAAAAAGCAAATTGAAATGTATTAAAGACTTAAGAATTAGCGGGAGCGGTGGCTTAGTGCTACCACTCTACAGCTCTTGCCTCGCATGCGCGGGGAGGGGGTGCAATCGGCAGCACCACATACACAACCAAGTGTCAGAAAAACAGCAATCAAATGAAAAAAAAAATCAACTGTCTTTCTTTCTCACTCTCTCTTTAAAAAATGAAAAAAAAACACTGAAATATTAATAATGCATTTAGTTGGGTGAAGAGATTGTGAGTAATTTCTGTTTTCTAATGAATATAGTTACCTTTAAAATCAGAAGAATAAGATGAAAAAGAGAATGCATTGTTGAGTTTTTGCAACTCCAATTTAATGTCTTCTGCCATTTAGAAAAAGCAGGACATAGACTATGCTCACAGGTATTTGTAGACATTTTCCTATCATGTTTTAAATTTGATCGTGGTATATACTGCATCTTGAAAATGCCACCTAGCTTTAGTGAATCTAAAATTTCATCTTGGGTGTCCTATGCTGGGGCAAATAAGAAATTGTGCTGAGACAGGAAAGGTGCAAAGTCATATTTGGGGGCCTGGGGTTGTAGTTTAGTGGTAGAGCAAGTGCTTAACATGCATGAGATCCTGGGTTCAATCCTAGCATCAGAATAAATAAATAATAAAATAAATAAGACAAGAATGCAGCCACTACTCTGGCGGAAGAAAGGAGCAAAGGAGACTGTGGACTTGGATCAGTTAAGGTTGATTCAACCTCACTGGGAACCCCTCATTAGTATTAGCAGTCTTCTCTGCTTCTGTGATACCCAGTGGTGTTTTTTTTTTTTTTTAATTTTCTTGGACCTGGGTATGTAGCTCAGTTGTAGAGTTATGTAGCTGAATTCAAACCCCAGTGGGTTATCCTAAAATAAAGATGCTAATAGCTTTCATCTGGGAAAAGGGTTGAAATTGGAAAAAAAAAAAAAAAAA
>PVKS010030435.1:0-24423 GCA_004027875.1 Aplodontia rufa
TGCAATCCCCATCAAGATACCAATGCCATTCTTAATGGATATAGAAAAAGCAATTCTCAAGTTCGTATGAATAAACATTCTTGAAATGAAAAAAAAATTCCAAAGTTCAGCATTTTCCTTGGTTTCACTTTGATTTTCTTGATCAGTTCAGAAGACCGAATTAACTCCTTGGATTAAAAATGAGAATCAAGCATGGGTCTCATGCATGTATCCACCTCACGTCCCATTCCCCTCCTTCCTTCCAGAGATGTGATTCATAGTCACTGAATGTTAATGTCACTTCCGGGTGCTGGGACTTCCACCATGGAGTTCTAGTTCCTATTTTTTGGACACATACTTCTGAATCAGAAGAGTCTTGAAGGCAAAGGCAGCAGTGGGAAAGCTGCTGGCCCTGCCCGGATGGAGGCTGGGCCCCAGGGGCACCACTGAGTGAACAGTGACAGGGAGGATCTGCATCTTGAGCACGTGTTCCACAAGTCCGGCAGGGGAGGCCATGTAATGCTGCAGGCAGGACCACGAGTCTGTGTCTAACACCAGCACTCTGAGGGAGCTGAGCTAGACTAGTCCCTATCACATTGTAAAGGACATTTGAAATGACCAGACCTCAGCAATCAATTCAAGGGCAGAAGCACTCTGGGTGTGCTACAATCATGATCATTCAGATTCCAAGTGTAAATTCAAGTTTGTAACACTTGGAGTGGCCCAACACTACAGACTCTCCTGATGAGATGAGTAGTGAGGTCAAGGAGGGCTTTGGTGTTGACTGATGAATGATCCCAACATTGGAAGCCAACACAGAGCACTGCCATTCCTCAACTGCTGGGCAGAGACCCACTCAGGGTGAAGATGGCTCAGGAGGCTTCAGTGCACCAGAGCAAGAGTTCCTGCATGCAGCTTCAGATTCAACTCTGTAAACAATGTTTCCTCTTCTTAGAATAACTTTTATTTGAAAATAGTTTGAATCAAAAGGAGTGGCAAAAATTGCAGAGAGAATTCCATGTTCCTTCCCCCAGCTCCCCAGTGATAACATAGGTGGCCACAGCGTTGTCACATCAGTAAAATGATGAGGGCTCACTGCAGTAAGAGAACCCAGGCCATGCACTAAAGACACCAAGGTGCTCATGGACATCAGCCATCTGAAAACCATGATTTCTTTTTGTCCAATTAACCTGTAAGAACCACCATGTCAAGCTATTGTGTTGTACTGAACACAACACCCACTGCAACCAGAGAAGACATAGAGGCTCCACCTGTCCCAACACAGGTCCATGAGGAAGGACATCAGGTCCCCTCCTATCTCACCACAAGTTCACAAGGGAAGGACATTGGGTCTCCTCCTGTCCCATCACAGGTACACGAGGGAAAGACATTGGATCCCCTCCTATCTCACCACAGGTCCACAAGGAAGGACACTGAGTCCCCTCCTGTCCCACCACATGTCCATGAGGAAGGACATTAGGTCCCCTCCTGACTCACCATAGGTCCATGAGGAAGGACATCAGCTCCCACCCCCACCCCCCATGCTCCTGTCCCACTAGAGGTGTGTGATGCTGGCTTGCCTCTTACTTTTGAAACACACATCATAACAGGTCTGATGCTGATGCTATGTTCAATTGAGGCAGATATGAAATAGATTTTCAAAAAAATTTTAAAAATGTCATTCTTCGATATTATGGCTTTTGATATCAAATGGACGGAGATGGAAAGAATTATGCTAAGTGAAGTATCCCAATCTCAGAGACTCAAGGGCCGGATGGTTTCTCTCATCTGTGGAAGCTAGAATACATGGGGAAGCAGTAGGTTAAATGGCTAAGCTAATAATAACCTCAAATTGTATGATTGTCTGCATAATAGGGGGATGGCTCCCTAGGATACTTGGAGGTGTAGGGAGGGGGAGGGGTGGGGGGAGGGTATTTGAAGATCTCCTAGGATACTGGAGAGTGGGAATATAGGGGAACCATATCAGAAGCAGATGTTATTCCTCCACGAGATACCCATTTTATGCAAGAGTTCTTCTGGAGGAAACTGCAACAGTGAAACTCCAGGTGGTCATCCATGTTTTGGCATTACCCCTGGATAACTATAACTATAACTATATATATATATATATATATATATATATATATATATATATGTTATTGATGGTTTGATAATGTTTCCCTCTCATTTGTATCTCTATATACTCAATAAAAAATGTCATTCTTACTAAATATTTTTGTTGAGAAAAATAATTCTTTTTCTTGAAAATATTATGTTCAGGACTGGAGACAGGGCTCAGTGGTAGAGTGCTTGCCTAGCATGCATAAGGATCCAGGTTCAATTCCTAGCACCACATACACACAACTAAGTGGAGGAAAAATAAAAACCAGATGATAAAATAAAAATTAACTCTCTCTTTAAAAAAAAAGAAAGAAAATATTATGTTCAATTTCTTTTAGAATGCCTTAGATACTTAAAAAACTCAATAGCATCTATTTGTCTCTCATTAGACTAGGATTTAATGTGAGAAACTCCCTTTTGCTTATGTGTACAAAGAGCTTAAACCCCAGAAAAAAAAATGTTACATTAACGTGTGCTAGATTGTTTCAAAGCAGTATGTTCATCTCCAATGCCACCAGCACTGTGCACTAGACCCCCGTAAGCCAGGGTCCCTGTGTGTTAGGGGCTTCAGGATGTTCACGTACCTGGGTGCTGTGAGGTGGCTCCTGGTAGCAGGTGACCCCCTCCACAGGGCTCCCAGGCGCTCTGAGGGCACACCAGAACCTTTGTTCATCAGTGTAAACATATATCTTCATAACTTATTCAGAACAAATAAAAGTACACAAGTTTCCAGAGTGATTGACAACAGGAAAAATGTAACACATGTTACATGTATTTTAAAGCGACTTTTTATTAAACTACTTATTACTTAATCTAGATTCAAGTCCGCTGAAGCTGTTTGCCAACCTCAGAGATTGGAATCTTTTAGACTGATCTTGCATTGAGCAGTCTCTTTGATCCTCAGTCATCAGTTCCCAGCGCCCATCTTTGCACAGGCCTCATGTGGCTGCTCTGATCTGTGGCTGTGAAGAGAGCGCACAGGGCCGCTGTGATGAGCAGATGCATGCCCTCATAGAGAAGCTTTGGAGAAAACACACTCCATATGAATAGGTGATAGCGCAGGGACGTCACCAGGATGAGGTATGTGGCGACTGGAACAGAACAGATCAGTGCATAGCAGAAGCAAGCACGACTCAGTGCAGAACCACTGTTGACAAGAGAAGCATGTTAGCTTGTGCTCCAACACATGACTAGACTTCGACTTTGAAAATGACTTGAGGGTTCTTGCTCCTGGAGTGGACAGTGCCATACTTTCCTCCCTGTGCTGGATTCCTGAAGATGCACAGGGGAAGAGACACCCCAGCAGAACACAGGGTGCCTCGGCAAGCCATCAGCTCTGAGGGGAAGAGGGACCCTCCTGCAGCTCAGGACCCACCCCACAAAACCCTGGGATTGATGTCTGGGTGGGCTGCAGCTCTGGTCCTCTTCAGGGCCACCACAATCTGACATGTGGAGCATGCATCCCAGTGGTCTGTGGCCTTTCCACTGTGGTCCCCCCCCCACCCCACCTGTGGCTTCTGCAGTGAGGTCCTAGGGCCTGAACTCCCAGGAGTTGCCTTGTCACATCCAGGGTGATAGTAACTGCCCTCGGGCATCGTGCCAACACCTCTAAAAGGTGCACGTTCAACACAAAGCTTTGTGGGTAAGTAGGCTCTACCTGTCCCTCTGGGGTGTGTCCAAGGGACCTGCAGAGAGCCAGCAACCCTGATGACCACAGCTTCCTTCCTACCCAGAGGGTGCACGCTAAGGCGTTCTGGTGTGCCCTCAGAGCACCTGGGAGCCCTGTGGAAGGGATTACCTCCCACCTCTCTGGGCACTTCAGCTGAAGATTTCAAACACTATCTCTTCAGAAGGCCATGGCTTGGTCCTTTCCAGGTTACAGGTGTCTTAGTACTCTCCTGTCACCTGGCCCAGGACACCTATGCTGCAGGGTGCCACCTGGACTTGGCTCTGACCTGATTGGAACATTTCTCTGTGCACCATTTAGATCTGGGCTTTCTTACTTTACTGAAACAAAATGGAAACAAGTAAATTTCGATGTTTCAAGCTTTTCAACATGAAGGAAAAAATGTTTCTAAAGTACAGGATTACTCCTTAATTAGGGAATCCATCAAATTGACTAAAACACTATTTAAAAAATGCTCCCTCTTCTCCCAAACACAGACGTGCCTGCTTGGTGCTTATCAGCCATCGGTTCCAAGGCATTAAGGCAGCTACTCTCCATAGAAGGCTGCTGGGCAGATGGAGGAAGAGCCCTGTCCCCTGCACCTGCGCATCTGGGTCCCACTCAGAGTGTGCTCAGGCATGTTCCCTCAGGCAGAGGTGGGCTCTGGCCAAAGCTCCCACCCTCTAGATGTTCACTGCCCTTCTGTGAAAGGGACTTCCTGTTTCTGTAAGTCCAGGGCCCACTCACAGCCGGCCTCAAACCCACTGGCAGCTGACATCCTAAATGAGTGTGGAGCGGTGGTGCTGCCACACGGGCCCATCAGAGCCCAGCTTTCAGCCCTGATCATGGTTGGGTAAGCCTCACTGTAGGGAACAAATGAATTAATTCAGACCATGGAGTTTTTGGAATGTCACATGAGGGGAATAAGAAGACCTGGACTGCAGGTGTCTGGCACCACAGATGGCTGTCTTAAGAGTTCCTCATCTGTAGGAAGCTAGGGTCTGGCTGGAGATGAAGGTTGTGTGTCAGCGAATGGGAAGATGTTTGCTTCCTACCAGCACCCCAGTGTGTATGGCAGCCTGAAGTGGGAAGCCCTCCACAGCTGAGGCCATCATGTGGCTCTCTGGCTTGGAGTCCAGCTGAGGGCCTCCTGACGGCTAACTCTAGGGTTCACCTTCCCTATTTCATGAGCACAGCCCCAGGCCTGCCGAATTTCACTGCTGCCTGTTTTCCTCCTTGGATATGTTGAAAGGAGGCTGGATATTTAGGGCTGGAGCCTGGGGAGTCTGGGCCATGCACATGAACTTGGGGATCTGAGTGGCTCTGGGGTTGAGGCAGAAAGAACCTGGGATGGAATAGATGACAAGCCCATGGAGGTGGCCACACAGCCAAGCAAGATGACAGATCAGAGCCACAGACCCCGTTGACAGAGGTGGATGCAGAGCCTGCAGGGTCACTGGGAGGTCAGCAGGAGCCTGGGAACCTTCTGGGCTGGCATCCCTGTTGGGCACCTCCGAGTGACCACCATGGCACAGATGGGAAGAACTGGCACAAATAGGTCTAATCATTTTACAGGCTTCCCTCAGGCCACTCTGGGAGGCTCGGAACTGAGTAGCTCCTGCACTGCTGTGTGTCTGACCCTGACAGGCTGGCATGCTAGTACTGAGGCTGCCTGGTGAACAGGCTGGTGAAGGCCTGGTTCTTGAAGCCTCCTTTCAGGGAGAAACCAGACACAAACTGATGAGTAAGGAAGCAGCAGATTCTCAAGAAGGCAGGACTGCAGCGGAGAAAACAGGCAGGGGAGGGCTGGGCATGCTGGGCAGGCCTGGAGGGCTGCATCTTCCAGGGGTACGTCTGTGCACAGTCCACAGGAGGTGAGGCCAAGTATGCTGGGCACTGGGAAGAGGAGGGCCAGACTGGCGCACTCTTGTCCCTGGACTCTCTCTGCTTGACTTTAACCTCTTGTGGACAGGTGGCAGCTGCTGGGGACCCAGAACCTGCAGAGCCTAGCCAGCAGCCCCTTCTGGGGCCCACCCCTGCAGCAGGGCTTCTGTCTTCTTGTCCCCAAGGGGAAGAACTGGCTCCCTTCCCATCACCAGCAAGCAGGAGGGAAATTTCCACTATGTGGCTTGAACTGGGAAACCTGAACCTGGCCCACAGAGTCTCAGACTAACCCAGGCTACTGAGCTGTGAACTGTGCTTCTTATTTAAGGAAAAGAAAATCTGAAAAGACAGTCTGGGGTTCTGACATCCTTACCTAGAATAAGTCTCACTCTTAAGAACAGACAACCTACATTAGATTTGAGCTACAAGACAGAGAAAGTACCTCACCTGCTTGCTTCAGAGCTCAGGAAGTGTGCCAAGTGGCTGGCCCACAGCACAGGCCCCACATATGTCCCGAACACCGTCAGGAATGTGGCTGGAATTTCCATGTAGGTATCTAATCCCACAAAGCCTGCTGAGATGTCGATGGTGGCGATGTTGTTGGAGTTGCCCTGGAACACAGGAGAACAGGGCTGACACTAGTTTTGCAACACAGGTACCAAACTCTACTACGTTAGCATGAAACACACACATAGCCAGATGACCATGCCAGTGTGGACACACAGTCAGAGGAGCCAGAGGCCATGCTCAGAGCCAACTGCTGGGTCCCTCCTTCAAATCACTGGCTAGCGACACCCCTTTAGGCCCAGCAGGGAGTGAAGCACCTGGTGCAGAAATTCACAGGTCAACCTATGGCTAGCTAAAGCAGTGCCACACCTCTATCCAGACCCAAGGGCTGGTCTCAAGACATGAGGCATATCCTGTGGGGACCTTTTGAGGGTGTGCACGTAGCCCTGGGAGGTACAGATGCCTGGCTTGACTGAGGGGCGCTGCTGATCCATGTGGCAGAGTGGGCCAGCTGCCGCAGCAGGAGGGAACAGCCTGTCCATTGAGGGTGGCTTCTCTGATTGTTGCCCACATTCTGGCTGACTATGGCACAGCCCTGGCAGGTCATTGGCTGCAGGTCACTGAGGGTGATGCCACATAGCTCATCCTGCGCACATGTGGTGAGATTTTGGATCAAGAAATGGATCTAAGATTCTGCCTTTCTTTACTTTCAGTCTGCTGGTGGTGAAAAGCCACCATCTCCAGGTCATGCGGATCCTCAGATGCTGGGGGAGCTGTCTGTGGCATGCATGTCTCTTGCTGGGACCCTCTGGGAACTGCTTATCTGAGGCCTTGCTGAGTGTCCCCAGCTCTGTAAGCTCAATGGCCAAACCTACTCCTTCTTCCTGGGTGTGGTTCCAGGGACACCTAGGGTCCAGGACTCGGTTTAACTCTGCTGCCACCACACACATGGCAGTGATGTTACTTGCTCTGCTCACTCTCCCCTGAGGGCCACCCTGCCATCACTGCCACTGCGCTGCTTCCCCTGAAACCCACTTGATTCATAGTGGGAGGGCAAGATGGAAGTACAGGAGGCCTGTGGAGGACAGGAGTGGGTCTGGATCCTAGGGCTTGATGGCGACTCTGAACAGGGCCAGGCTGCACAGAGGGCTGACCTGTGGTTCAGCAGCCAGGCAGTGTGCTAAGGCTGGCCTGCTTTAGCTCCTGACCCTGAACCATGCTGGTGTGGTACACTACTTACTTCACAGGGAGGAAACTGAGGCAGAGACCAGGGACTCAGTGTGAGTGGGCACCCATGTCCTGTCCCCAAGCTGTTGAGGAAATGCAGGGCTGAGGGCTGGATGCAGAGGCAGTGAGGCCACTAACTCTCCTCCCAGGAAGCCTGACAGTGAAGGACCTGAGCCTCAGCCTGAAGGATGGAGAGGGCAGAAGGACAGGAAGATACCCAGAAGTGACCAGGGCCCACTATGGCCTGTCTGTACAAGTCCTGTAGCCCAGCAAGGGGTGCCTGCTACAGAAACACTGCATATTGCCATCTGCTGTCTCCTGCCACACTGTGGAAGCTGGGCCACACCTGGGAGCCAAATGAATTCCAGTGGCTATTTCCTCACCAGCTTCAAAACTGCTCAGCACCAGGGCCAGGCTCAACCTGGTCCTGGCCTCACTACAGCACAGGATAAGGACACCATCTACTACTGTCCCCACAGAGGCTGCCTGGTGGGCAGTGCTGGACACCAGTATCCATGCCTGTGGCTGTCTGCATTCTGTTAGGGATCCCCAAGCTGGTACCCACATGCCCCTGCCATGCACAAGCACAGAGGCCATGGTGGGGATGCTTAGCTGTAAATGTGGTGACCAGGGGCTGAGACAGTTGGGAGGCTCAAGAAACTCCACAGCAGGCTACTCAATGACTTGGGAGCACTATCTATTTCACCTGCCACCTTTGGGCCACTCAGGTAGGGACTGCTCCATGGGCAATGCTGGGGATTAAGGAATCAAGAGCAGAGGACAGGGGACACAGATCTATCAGGACACATAGCCAGACAGACCCTGGGACTGTATGGATGAAGAGGAGAAATGGTTCAGACAGAGGAGGCAGAGATGAGAGGTGAGGTCCTATAGCTGGTCGGTTGCTCAGCCAGGGAGCAGAGTTGGGAGGGAACCTGTAGTCAGCCACACCTGCTACTTTGGGGATGCTGGGAAGCTGGTAGAACAGGATCCCTCCCAGCCTTGTCCCCTGTCTGGAGTTGTCCTACCCTTGCAGAGCCAAAGTGGACTTGGGCTTGGCGATGATGGGTCTTTGGACACTGGAGAGGAGCCCCAAGGGACCCCAACGGACCCCAGTGTAGATAGCCTTGACACTAAGGGTAAAGGGATGAGGAAGCACAGTGACCACACGCATAAAGCAAGCGTGTGGCCTGACCCACTTCCTGGTCTGTCTGTGACAAGTTACCCCACCTAACCCTGCAGAGGAGCAATCTGTTGTCATACACCCATGCACGCACACTTGGGAATTGTGCTTTAGTCTATAGAATAGATAAGATTGAAGCATAATTTACCACGCATACTAAAAGTTTTTTACTGAACAAATACTGCTTTCCAACTCACAAAATTTTCTCAAAGAAAAGCTAAAAGATTAAGCGACACAAAAAGTTAATAGCCTTCTACCCCAATAATAACAAAAACCTACCTGAAAATAGAAGAATGCTTGACCGAACCAATAATGCATTACAGTAATCTCAGCCACATCATGTCTCAGAGGCTTCCAGATGAATTTAGTCATTACAGTCTGAATCAAGAGGCTAAATGCTAATACCGGAAGATTATGTGGTCTCAAGAGCAATGCTGCCAGAAGAACTAATCCACTATATATCTCCCACAAACCCACAGTCTTAATTTTGAAGTGTGCAGCAATGACTTGGGATTTAAGCAAGTCTTTGGTGCCCGTGAACAGAATGCCAAGGACAAAGACGTATACAAAACGAGCTTCAATGACACCCCTAAAAAAAAAGCAAAACAAGTTAGATTCATTCACACCAGTTAGACCAATCCAAACACATATTTTCTCATGAAAAACACACCTGACTAGGGAGTGCCTAAGTGTGCGCAGCCAGCTAAAGGAGCTGTGGCACCCTCCATGGAAGGGGTGTGTCACCTTGCATCCATCACAAGAGACAGTTTGGTGTGCACCTTCCTCATGGAGTCAGGAAGTCTTGCTCAGGTGGTCCAAGGATCGCCTGACTGCAAGACCACAGCCACACCCTTACAGCATGCCAGGAAAGCCACCCACCTACTTTGCACTATTAACTGAAAATCACTGCCAGACTAGTTCATAAATGCTAAGTGTGACTTAGCACATTCACCATCAGGAAGATTTGAAAGAGGTTTGTACACTTCCTTACAAGCACATACATGGGCAATATGCAGTGGTCCAAACCATTCAGTCTGGGCTCTGCTGCTCACTAGCTCTGTTTTTGGGGACAAATTAATTAACACTTTTGGCACTCAGCTCTGCTATTTGTGAAAAGAACAGCAAACAATATCCATACCTCACATGGTTGGCCTAGCAATTAACAACAGAATGCACATAAAGTATTTGGCAAATAGTGTTTGACAAATAGTAAATGCTCAATAAACATTAAGGACTACTAGGAATTAAGCATTTTAGAGCTTCATTTAAGTCTGTAAAGGATATAATTTATACTACCATGCTCAAGAACTACATCTTATGAAACACATGACTTTTTTTTTTTTTTTTTTCAGAACTGGGAATGGAACCCAAGGGCACTTTATCACTGAGCTACATACACCCCAGCCCTTTTTTATTTTTTTACTTTTAGATGAGGTCTAAGTGGCTCAGGAAGGCCTTGAACTTGTGACCCTACTGCTTCAGTCTCCTGAGTCACTGAGATTATAGGTGTGCACCAGTGTGCCCAGTGAAACACATATATTCCTAAAAAATAATATATGAAATAGATTTTGTAAAGGAAATATTTTACATAAACTATAAAAGCAGATAATTTAAAATAATGCTAACTAAATTTTAAATGAATTATCAACATAATAAAGTATCAGTTTTGAAAAATGAGTTCCTATATCAGGTTTGCTTAGAAAGGTTTTTGCACTGAAAAACATTTCTTTTGTAATTGGATCGGTTTAATCCTAAAAGTGTAGACACTGCATGCCGTGTGGCTCTGGCTGAGGAGGTGGGGTTAGGTATCCTGCAGCACACAGGTCAGGTATGTGCCAAGATGGGAGCTGAGGACAGCCCAGGTGGATTCTGAGGTCAGAACCACTGCAAGAAGTCCCAAAGAAGCAGGAGTAGTTGAGGGCTGCATCAGGAGAGGATGCCAGGGCAGCTGGATGGTGTGCAGGGGAAGCACACCATTGGAAGACATCTCCACGGGCTCTCCTTGCCCTGATAACCAGTGCTTCATGTACCCCCAGGCTACCCTACTAAACCTCCCATTCCAGCCATGCCTGGCTTCTGCATGGAGATGAGAGTGAGGGATCAAAGGCAAAGCATGCGGGAACACTGGATGACTCCAGAACCATAGCAGATCCAGAATCAGGTGGATCTGGAGCCAGGAAGTATTTAGAAGCAGCACAGATGGGGAGAGGGATGGAAGCATTTTACAGGAATGCAAACCATGCAGAGCACACTGAAGGAAAAGGCACACTGGCTATATTTTATACACCAACAAAGGACATGCTGCATTAAGCAGGTAAGACAAGGTAAAGCGGTCAGTCGTGAGGTGAGAGATGCTGAAATAAGGCACACAGATCTGGGAGGAAACGAGGAACTTATTCACACACTGCACTGTGAGATCAAACAAATACCCTCAAATGTAGTTCAGGCTGGAAATCTGCCCCAAAGTCTCAGACTTGGAAACCAAGCCTTTAAGGTATTTCCACGAATGCCCCAGCACCTCTGATGCCTCCCTTCCCTGCCTCAGGGGAGGGCCTACCTTTCTGCTACCACCCTGACAGGCATCACCTCAACAACCCACTGCCCACACTAGTCAGCAGGCCCTTCTGGAATGTCCCTGAGCCCCACAGCTACCTGCATGCCTGGCCATAGCCCTTGCTCACAGCTGGACTTTTGCTTGACCAGAGAAGCAATACCTGTTAATTCTAGACATGTGCAAGGTTCAACAGTTGGTAAAAAGACAGACCACATTCCACCTATGATCTCAGGTCCTACAAATGATCACCAATGTCTTTAGTCTTTTATATAAATACGAAAAATAAAACACAGTTGTTGGGGTTACATAGCAGTTTTACAGACTTGCTCTACCACATCCTGCCTGACAGCTGAATGATCCCACTGTGGAGTTGGGGCAGAATGGTGAGGGTCATCCACTTTGTCCCCAACCCTCGCAGCTGTGGAGGAGGTTGTGGGGAGCATGCTTGACTTCTGTTCCCCTGCCCTCAGGTTGTGCCTTAAGATCCACTTGAGAAGAGAGATGGCATGTCAGAGGGGCAGTCGCGCTCTGCTTCCTGTCTTCCTGCCCTCAGACAGCCTCTACTGGCCACCCTCAGCAGAGGAGGCAGCTTGTGCCACCACATTGCTAAGCAGGAGAGCGTTCACCGACAGGCAGAAGCAGAGCAGTGACTGAGCTGCGGGCCCTCCTGGGAGCACCCTGTAATGATGGGAATTCTTTGCTTCCTTTCCTCACTGATGGGGAGCCTGGCTATCACCTCCTTGTCTCTGTGGTCACCCCTGACCTAAGCGTGACCCATCCTGGCAATTACCTGTTGCCATTAATGCAGACACCAGCCCATATGCCATCTTTTGATCCTGACATCCCTGGAGGTCACTGACCTTATTTACATGTTGTCTCTCTCCTAAAAGAACTAGCAGAGTAGCTCATTAAGTTTTGGTGAGGCTCTGGCCGCTGTTGATGAAATCAGCATTCACAAAAACCAAGTCCCAGTGTCATGGGATTGGCATGGCATTTTTTAGGACCTAAAATATGAAGACACTTCTAAAAGAGGTCCTCCTGTGTCCAGTGCACTTACTTTGAAAAGCTTTTGCTGCCTCGTTGCCATGGAAACAACACATTCCCAATGGCCGCCCTGTAGCAGAAGACGCCCAACAGCCCGAGTGCCAGGGCTGCCTTGGAGACCAGGGAGCACCCTCTCTGAACCAACAGGAAGATCACAAGCAGGGAAAGGGCAGCCAGGCAGGAGAGCTCCATCTTATGGTCAGAGCTGAAATGAGACAAGAAATGCTAGAATCATCACCAAGCACAACTGGCGACCTCCACTGAGGGACTAGAATCAATGACAGCTGTATTGAAACGTAGCTGACCTTCCTAACAAAGGAAAACTTGCTGCTTAATTAAATTCAAACCAAGGTTCTTCAAATGCAACAAGGAAGACTGCCAAGCTGGAATATCACTTCTCCCTCACAGACTCAGGCTGGGTAGTGAGGTGCACACGGTCCAGTCCCCTGGACTCTCCTCTCCTAGCCTCTGCTGCTCCCTCACCCAGTGAACTCTGTCTTCTGGGTGAGGAGAGAGGGGCAGAGCTGGTCATGCGCCAGTGCACTGGCAGGCAGCTCACACTCATGCAGCTCAGATGGTCAGCTGTGGTGAAATGAACCAGTCTTCCAAGGCACACAGAAATGGACAAGGGACTCCAGAAAATTGAAGAGAGACGTGATCAGTGTCAGAACAGGAGGGTGGTTGGCACCACAGGCTTCAGCCTGGGTGGGCTGACTTAGTTGGAATTGCACTGTGGCACGCAGCAGCAGAGAAGGCAGGCGCCTGACCAGGAGTGACTCTGCCGCCTTGTTACAGCCAACAGAAATGCTCCAGCAGTGCAAGGACAACTCAGGAGGCCTGAGTTGACAGGCCAACAACATGCCAGCACTCCCCTCTAATGTTTTGATGTCCCAAGAAAATATGAAGTAAGATGTGTCATTGTGCCCTACTGGGGCTCAGAGCTTCATAACATGCTGGTTATTTCACACACCAGGCCAGGTGGGACAGCCTCTTGCCAGCCTTGCTTCCCTGACCTCCAAAGTGGGGACTGACTGCTGTTCTCTGCAAGGGCTGCTAATGCCACACATAGGGGGCACCAGAAGAAACCAGCAGTGATGGCTGGGATAGGAGACTTGCCTACTCAGCACTTGGGAAACTCCCACCAGGGGCTGCATGGTGCCAAGGTTATGTAGCCCACCCATGCTCACCAAGCCTGGGCTCCACCTTCACAGGTCTGTGACCTTGAAGTCCTGTGGACACCAGGGGAGTAGCACTGCTCCTCTGCGCTGCCATTCTGAGTTCCACAAAGTGAGCAGACAGAATTGTCTGCTCCCCTCTGTAGACATACTCATTTTACTGTTCTTATTTCAGTTTAGCTCCCTGAGCAAAGTAATAGCTGTCTTGACTTCTGCTTCAGTTTCCTTTGTGCATTCCAGCCCTTACTTCAAATATTCCCTGTCTGCTACAGTTTGCTTCCTCCTGTGCTCTCTAACCATGGTGAGGGACTCATGGTGCTGACCACTGCCACACGCTCTGTCCTCCCAGGGTGGAAAAAGAAGGACGACGAGGGGAGGAAGGAGACACAAGGGCAGAGCTGAGGTAGAGGCTCAGGGCCTCATCCCAGCTGGTCTCATCCTTCCAGCCATGGGCAGCAGTCAGAATAAGTGAGAGTCATGTCTTATAGAGCAATCACTCTAGGACTCAGGATCTGGAGCATTAACAACCACTGTGATTCACACCAACAAATCAAACCTATCAGGCTAGCTTTCAACACATTTTCTAATTTCTTTAGACCTCTTACAGTATCCTATTCTTAATAGTAAGAACAGGTATAAACAGAAAAAGACTGAGTGTCTTTTTTATCCAACTAGAGAGTCCAGCCCACAGCTGGGGCTCTTGTTCACCTGGTGAGCCAGAGGCCGAGGTCAGGCCGGTGAGCTCCCTGCACCCCTGTCTGGTTCAGGGACCGCAGCAGCCGGCAGCAGGCCAGCACCAGCCATGGGCTTGCCAGCACTGCCCACCGAGCATGGCCTCTGAGTGTTTCTGAGGGGGGTGGGGTGCTGCCTGCTCTGTGGAGCACAGGGATTCCATAGGCTGTTCTGTCCTGCAGCGTGTGGGCACAGGGCTGAGGCTTGCTGTCATCTCCCAGAAAGCAGCTCCTGCAGGCTTCTTGGCTCAAAGCCAGACACAGGGTGTTGACGAGGAAGTACCAGGTCTGATGCTCCTCCTCCACAAAGCTACTGGCTCCCAGGCTCAGGACGTGGCCTGCCGTGCCCAGCAGGAGGAGGAGGTCCATCTCTGACCACCTGGGGATGAGGTGAGTTGCGCTCTGTGAAAAGGAAATGCAGTTTGTAAGTAATGATCTAGAAACCGTGCACGCCTGTCCTTACAGAGAACAATCCCCATCCCCAGCACCCGCTGCCCCTTCTGGAAGACCCCCATTCTGCTCCTGGGACATGGACATAGCATGGGCAGCCAGCTGTCCTTACCCTGGTCTGCAAGTCGTAAGCAAGTGGCAGACTGAAAGCAGGTGGCCCTGTGGGCAGTGATAAAGCCTGGAGCATTGGTTAGCACTCTTGACCCAGCCCTAATGCTCCCTTCCGTACCAGTTCCTGCTGTTGAAGACCTAAGGACCCTGACACATTCCATCAAACCCGACATTGAATTTCTCCATGAATTTCCATAACTCCACAGTTATGGAATGATTATTTCTGCTAAGGTGATGAGGGAGGCACACAGTACTATCCATTAAACAGGCTAAACCAAGACTGCTCAAGATGAGGATGTGACTGCTCCCCATTCTTCTGATGACCATTACTTGTGCACAGTGAGGCCCCAGGGAGAGTCAGGCATGAGCCCAGCTAAGCCTTGAGAGGCTTAAGAAAATGTGAATGAAGACAGCTGTGCTCTAATAACAGACATAGCAGAGGGCCTCTGATTCTTTGCCAGGAGGAACAGCAGCCTCATGGGGTGGGCTGCAGTCAGTATACAGGCCACTGTGGACCCAACTGCAGCCTTCCATTCTTCCTCACCGCCCTGCCACCACCACTGAGCTCATGAACGTGCCAAGAAAGGCTAAGGAAAACGTCAGCCTTGCAAAGAAAACTGCACTTGGTGAGGCTCTGGAGCCTCCTGTGTCCACCAGCAACTGTTTCTCAGCCACAGGGCGAAGGCTTCCTGGGGCTCAGGGTCATATGTCCCATCCTTATATAGGAGCCCCAGATCAGGAATCCTCCTAACAACTGAGAATGAAGGGCTGGGACCAAAACCGGAACCTGGCAGTCAAGGAACCAGAGGCCTGGGATGGCTGCTTAGGTCTTTCCCGATCGACCCCTCTGGTGTGCGGCATTCCAGGCCATTGCCAGAATCACAGTGTCTGATGAGTGGACGACTGGCAGACCTGACCACAGCCTGCAGACCACACCCCATGGAAGCAGCCGTACCTTCCTCAGGAGAGTGCCCTCGATGACTGTCCTGGCAAAAGTGGAGACAAGCATACAGAGCAGTGCAGAAACCAGAACCATCAGCCCACCTGCCGCCAGCCACGGGAGGCTGCAGAGGTAGCAGGAGCTCTCCGCTGAGGTGCACACAATGACGTGGATGGCCGAAAGAATGAGGAATACCAAATAAAAGAGCAAGGAAAACACAGGAGACTGCAGAGGAACTTCCAGGTCAGCCCTTCTGCACAGCACCTGTGGAGTGCTGAGGAGGAGCAGGGTGAGAACCTGGAACAGAAAAATACCAGTGGTGTCCCTGGCCAGCCAGGCATGGGAACGCCCACTTGAAGTGAGTCCCTCCTGACCCTGTCAGCTGCTCACACGATGAGGACAGAAGAGGCCCAATGAAAGATTACTTTTAATTGCTTGCCAAAAATGCATGCTTTGATTTATTATTTTGCCTCCTGCAGCAATGCTGAGTGAAGAACCTGATGTCGCAATACTTTGTGCATTGTCACATGTCAGGGCACAGAATGGAAGAGTCAAGAAAATTCATATTTCCCCTGTTTAGTAACAACCTTATTATATATATATATTGAATTGTCCTATTTTTGGCTGAATTACCAAACAAATTTAACACCTGAGCCATGGCTCCATGAGCATCGTACCTCCAAAACTACAACAGTCCCCACTGCCATCGAGTAGATGTCGTACTGAGCCACCTGTGTACTCAAAGACAGACTCAGGGTCTTCAATGCGCCCAGGTACTGCCTGAGCACCTTGGTCCCCAGGCTGAGCAGGATGTCCGAACGGTTTTCCTCCAAGTGCAGTTTGACCCAGTTCCCATGCAACCTTTCTGCCATTTTAAACTGCTCGAATCCGGGATCTAGCAGGACCAAAAGATCACACATATGTCATGAACACACACAATTTCAAGAGTTTTGGGTTATTCTTCACTGTTATCTAATGGGCACTGCCTGTTACTTTAGGAGAAGGGTTGGCAATGCTTTAGTAAAACTAAAAGTGGATGAAGGGAGTCTGTCCATCACCAGCACTGCCAGGGCCTAGGTTGTTGGCATACACACAGTGACGGAGATATCTGCCCCCTGCTCAGCCTGGAGCTCTCCTCCACCTTCGTTGTCTCTTTCCACTCTTCCTGGTTTTGTAGAATGTTTGTCCTCACGATATGTGGGGGGGATCCTGCCCACTGTGCCCACCTCCCCTATACAGGTTGGCCCTTCTGCCTCCGTACCAGCACCATTGATGCACCTTAATCTCACTTCTTCACAGTCCTCTCTGCAAAGGCAGGAAGTTCTCCAGCGTGCCCCTGCTCAGGATGGCCAGTGATACAGCCCACATGGAATAGTAGAGACATGGACACCTGTGTCTACACCCCACAGTCACCTATCCAGGAATCACAGAGATGTGGGCACCTGTGTCTACACCCCACAGCCATCCATCTGGGAACCAGAGACAAAGTCTCCTGTTTGTTTATCACTCCCCAATCCCTGACTGCAGAGCAGAGGTGGTATCTTGGGTGAGGGACATGTCAGTGAACAGGTACTCTCACTTGCTTGGCTGGACTCTGCAGTGCACACATAACATCCATAAATACTTGAGGAACACCAAGGAGGAAAAGCAGAAGGTATGATGAAGACCTCTGGTAATGGGGAGGATATAAGACTGGGAGTAGGGTGGAAAAGGGCAGCCAGACATCAAGCTAACAGTAAAGGGTCCAGGTGTGTGATAGCCCTGCGGCAAGGAAGACCCACTGCCATGAGAACTGAAAGGCTGCCTGAAGGCAGGTGGGGCATTGCTGGAGGGCTCCGCTGTTTCTGCTCAGAACCCTGCTGACAGCATAGACACGGCCTCTTAGGGGTGCAGGACCCAGGGGCCGTCCAGTGTTGTCCAGAAGGCTCATCAACTCCCCCACTCACTTCGGCTCTCCATTTATTCTACCCCAATATTTCTGAAACAAACACACAACCTTCTACTGCTTCTTCCATTTTTGTTGGTGTTTTTTCTAGTGTAGGAGAAATGGTACATATTAACAACAACAATAAATCTGAAGATCTATCAAACTGTTTGATAATAGAAGCTATTTTTGGAAAAGTAACAGTTGTGGCTGGTCTGGACTGAGATGTGTGCTGTTGCCAGGCCTCCCCTGCACAAATCCTCCCTGGGTACTTCATGGCTGTGCTCAGGCTCAGCAGGTCTTCCTGCCCCTGTTGCATGTGGCTCCAGGTCAGCCCCAGCTTGCAAGGTCTGTCTTCTATGTGTGACACTCACAGTGCTCACCTGCTGGGAGCACCTTAAGATCTCAAGAGGAGACCTGCCAAGATCAGGTCAGACGCTGCCTCAAACAGGAGGTGCCTCCTCCAGACTCCAGTGGGAGCCTGGGGTCAGGGGTGTGGGTGTGCAATGTGCCTGGACGTGGCAGAGGCAGTCATTAAAAAATGCAATTCAGGGGCTGGAGAGGTGGCTTGGCGGTTATGGAGCTTGCCCAGCATGCGCGAGTACATGGGTTCAAACCCCAGCAACCACATACACAAAGTGTTGGAAGGCCATGTGAAACACTAAATAAAAATCGATTCTGTCTCTCTCTCACTGTCCTTGTCTCTTAAAAAAAAATGCAAATTCAACAAATACGTGAAAAAATGTTCAACCTCTCTCTAGCATCAGGGAAATCAAATAAAAACTACACTAAGATTTCATCTCACTCCAGTCCGAATGACAATTATCAAGAATTCAAATAATAATAAATGCTGGCAAGGATGTGGGGGAAAAGGTGCATTCCTACACTGTTGGTAGACCTCAAGTGAAGACAACCACTCTGGAAAACAGTACAGAAATTCCTCAAGGGACTAGGCATGGAACCACCATGTGACATAGCTATCCCACTTCTTGTTATTTATCCAAAAGAACTAAGATCAGCATATTATAGAGATACAGCTCAATTCACAAAAGCCAAGCTATGGAACCAGCCCAGATGCCTGTCAATAGATGAATGGATTAAGAAAAGGTAGTATATAAACACAGTGGAGCTTTGCTTGGTCATAAAGAATGAAATAACAGCCTTTGCCAGCAGATGGATGGAATTGGAGAACATCATGCTACGTGAAAAACACCAGACTCAGAAAATCGAGGGTCAAATGTTTTCCCTCATTCACTGAAGCTAGAGCAAAACAAGAGGAAAAAGTGGGAAAGGATTGGATATCAAAGATGTAGGGAAGATTCATGGAGAAGAGGGAGATGGAGAGGGAGCAAGGAGGAAGGGACAGGGAGGAAATGGGGAATGCATTTAACAGAATCGAGTAGTGTGTGCATATGACAGGGAATTCTACCTTTATGGATATGTAGAATGCATCGTGAATGAAGAAACAAGTAAATAAAGGGAGCTCAGCAGAGTAGAGGATGGAGAATAGGGGGAGGGAGAAAGCGGGGCACCGGGCACTGAAATGGAGTAAATCAAATTCCATGAATGTAGGGTCTTGTCAAAATGAACCTGACTACTGTGTGTAACTATAATACTCTAATAAAAAAAAAAAAAAAAAAACGACAGCAAAAACCAAAAACCTCAGACCATCTACAGAGGGCTCCAGGGAGGCATTCTCCTCCCAGGCCATCCCTTTTTTTTTTAATGCAATTTTATTTTTTAAGATGCTTTTTGTTCCTCCTGGCACATGATGGCCTTTGTGTCTCTGGCTTAAAGATGGCCTCATGCTCTCAGCCCCAGGTCCACCCGAACAATGGGCCATGTCCCTGTTGCTTTCTGTCACCTTCCCAGTATCTCACCAAGAGCCTCTGCAGCCCCCATAACACTGCACTGGTAGTGCAGTGACTGACACAGCTCCTGCCACCTCATGAGACTCTTCAGGGGCTCCCTGCCCCACAACTTGCTCCTGCAAGGCCCTGGCTCCTGGGAATCTGCTCAAAGGCCAGGCCTGTCCTGGAGTGCACACCCCCTGCACTCCCCTTCCCTGTCCATTCCTCCTCAAAGGTTCTTATTGCCATACTGCACCTACCATGGGACTTTTTCTCTTTCCTCTGGAAGGTTCTATGAGAACTGAGACTCTGCACCATGCCATGCTTTTATCTCCAGGGCTTTTAACAAAAACATGGTGAATATTTGCTGAATGAATACAGTTGTAAAGGAACCTCATCTAGAATAACACATCTGTGAGAGTCTGAGGGACAGCAGCCCAGAGCACACAGGAACCCAGGGCTCCGCAGACAGGGTCCCCACAGAATCTGGGACCTGCTAATCACTTACCTTTCTCGTACGATGGTACGTTCTCCTGCAGCAACTTGCTGAGCTGCACTGAGTTCAAGTGTAAGAATCTCAGTTGTTCTCTCACTGGTTTCCCTTCTACAACTGGGAATAAGATACTCCCTACACTGTCTTTAGGGATTGGCAAACCGAGTCCTATTGCCAGTGTTGCAGCCAAATCAGTCTGCTGGACACGCTTTGGGTGTCGGGTATCACCTAGAAAAGAAAGAACACTGTAAGTGACAGGCTTCTAGAAAGTGGCAGATGGTACTCATTCTTGAATTTGACCTACAAATTACCCATCTTTTCAAAACATTCAGTGTAGATTCACACAGAAGCCACACCCTTGCTTTTTGTGTCAATGAATTTACTGTGACACCTTCCCTTACAGGAAGGTGCAATGCAGCTGGAGAGACTAACACGAGCAGTTCAATACTACGAGATGCTGAGCAAAGCTGGGCATGAAGGTGGCAGGTAGCCCAGCAGAGGCCGAGAGTGGTCATCTTAGTGACATCAGCAGTCAACACTGAACCAGGCTGCGTTAGGTTCAGAGCACCTGAGGTTCTCTCCAGCCCCACACACAGCCCTGACAGAAGCCTGTCTCACAGCTCTCAGTGACCCCTGAGCAGAAGCAGGTGCTTCTCCTGGGAAGATCAGAATGAGGCTGGGTCTACTAGGCAGGTGCTACTGTCCATGTGAAGGAGCAAGATGTCTGCCTATAATGAAAGCTCTTCAAGCCCAATATCAGCAAGCCATACTGCCAGTCCTGCAAGGGCAACGGGTATGATGTCAGGATGCTGCAGCTGGCCTTTCTGCCAGCTCCCTCCAAGGGCAATGAATGTGACATCAGGATACTGCAGCTGGCCTTCCTGCTGGCTCCCTGCAAGGGCAGTGGGTGTGAAGTGAGGACACTGCAGCTGGCCTTTCTGCCAGTCCTGCAAGGGCAGTGGGTGTGATGTCAGGACTCTGCAGTTGGCCTTCCTGCCAGCTCTCTCCAAGAGCAGCAGGTGTGACATCAGGACATGACAGTTGGCTAAACCCTGCAAGAGCAGGGGGTGTGATGATGTCAGGACACTGTAGCTGGCCTTCCTGCCAGCTCCCTCCAAGGGCAGCAGGTATGACATCAGGACATGACAGTTGGCTAAACCCTGCAAGGGCAGTGGGTGTGATGATGTCAGGACACTGCAGCTAGTCTTCCTACCTGCCAGTCCTACAAGGGCAGCAGGTGTGACGTCAGGACACTGAAGCTGGGGTGTTGTCTGGACACTAGGTTCAGGACCTGCTCTACTACTGTCCAGCATAAACCTGGAAGAAATTCAGCCTGGGGGAGCTTTCTCATCTATAGGACAGCCAGTGACTCCATGTCCCAGAGGCTGTGAACAGGCCTGCAGGTCTGCCTCTGCCACTAAGTCTACCCAGGTGGCCCAGCTATGTGTTGCTCTCTGGGATACTCAAATGTGAGTCTGCAGATTTTACTTAACAGTAATATGTGGCTCTGTAGACTTTCATTTGGTCAAATTTATTTCTTGAGCAACCCACAACAATGGCTTCCGGGTTATGCTTGGAAGGAACTTTCCACTCCAATGTTACCATTTGTTTTCTTCCAATATTTTTTTATACCGAGTTGAAACAAAACAAAAGCACAACACAGGCCCACCTTCAACCCACCAAGGGCCCACACTCTTGAGATTGTGTCTGCCAGGGGATGTATAGGTGAGTTGTGTGCACCTAGCTCTGTCAACTCTGGGTACTGACAACCAGGGTGCTAAGCTGGGGAAGAAGAAAGGACAAACGTTAGGTCTAAGCAGTTCATTTGTCCATTCTGAATGTGAACTGGAAGTATCAATATGAATTCAAGCTCATTTTATCTTAGATTTCCTTGCTCTGTCCAGAAACCTGAGGGGCCAGCATCAGCAGGCACCTCTAGCTCTGAGGGGGTGGCCCTCAAATAATACCTCCACTCAAAGATACCAGGCAGAAGCTCATCAGCTCTCAAAAGGACACTTGCCCAAGGGCTAGAATACTGCATAGACCAGAAGGCCCAGAATAATCACCCACCATCAACGTCTTGTCTAAAACACTCAGGAGCTGATAACAAGGATATTCCCACTACCCAAAGATGTGGCAACTGAATACTAAAAATAAAAGTGTCTAAGATGCATGGAAACAAATCAATAAGCCTAACCCCATGAGTTCACAATGTTACCAAAAATGAACAAACTTCATTGTGAGCTCAATCATCGAACTGAAACTGGTGAAGAATAATCACCATTTATCTTTCTCTCCTATATAAGCATTATACTGGGCAACTGAAAAGCACAAGGACAAGCTTTCTTCCAAGAATTACCATGGCTATTCTGGCTTGAAGGTATCCCCAGAACTTATGTGGTGGAAACCCTATCTCCAGTGCAACAGTGCTGGGCTGGGCCTGTGGTGGGTGTCTGTTCATGAGGCCAGTGTTGTCATACAAGGCTTGGTGGAGGGAGTTGGTTCTTCTTCCCTTCTGCCTTCTGCCAGGTGAAGACAGCATTCTTCTTCTCTCGAAGATGCAGCATTTAAGGCTATCTCCAAGATGCTGCACCTTGGCCTTGGCCTTCTGAGTCTCCAGGACTGAGGAATAAACTTATTTTCCTTCAAAGTCGCCCTGTGGGATTCTGTTACAGCAGCACAGATGAACTAGCGCACTGGCTAAGAAATGAGAAAGATCTATAGAATTAAAACATCACAGTTTGCAAAATCCACTTAACTGTTGGACCTAGTTAACCATTAATGGCTGCCAGAACCACAACACAGCAGATAGCCAGACCTGTTGGGAGCAGCCCTGCTCAGACCAGACCAAACCAAGCCAGAACAAACCAAACCAGACCGGACCAGAACCAGACCAGACCAGTACAAACCAGGACAAACTGGACCAGACCAGAATAAACAGGACCAGAGCATCTCAGACCAGAATGAACCCATGGCTCCAAATCTGCTTGGTGTCTGGGTCACAGAAAACCCACAGGATGGAAAGAGGAAGTCTCAGTAGACAGCGTAGGGACCAAGCAAGAGAATCAATACTGCAGGGAGACTCCATGGGACAAATAACCTGCTTCTTCAACATTAAGTTGTACTGAGATGTGAGTTTAGAGACCTGTGGGTTAACAGAGACCTAAAAAGACATAGCAACACGTGGGTGCATGGATTTTACGAGCGCCCTAACTCAAACAAATCAAAACAACCAGAGAGAGACACAAGACACTAGAAATCAGAACAGAACTTGATGATATTAAGGAATTGATGTCATTTCTAAAATGTGATGATGGTACCAGGATTATGGAAAAACAGAGAGCATATCTCTTGTAGGTCCTTTTCCAGATAATAAAGCAGAAGGGAAACGAGTTTGGGTACAGATGGCATGGAGCTGGCCATAACTGGACAGTAACCACTGAAGCTGGTAGTGAACTCTGGGATTTATTACACTATTTGGGTACCTTCACAGGCTGGGAAATTTTCATGATAAAGTGTCTTTTACAGAGGTTAAAATGTTTGGGTCTGGAATTTGTGCTCGCTTAAAGAATGAGGTGGGGATGCGGCTTCTTTTCAGGCCGGCCAGGCACTCTGACACTGCTTGAGTGCCCTGTCTTTTCTCTTCCAATCTGAGATGCAGTAGCATCATCAAATTTCCTGGCAGACTGGAATCTATTTTTGGCCTTTTAAAAAAAATTTCTTTTTATTTTCTGCTCCCCCACATGCTGGTCCTCCTCTATTACCACATTTTCTTCATCCATTCATCCACTGATGGACACATAGGCTGGTTCCATAGTTAGGCTATTGTGAATCGTGCTACTATAAACAAGGTATGCCTGCATCACTGTAGCATGCTATCTTTAATTCTTCAGAATAAATACCATGAGTCATAGGATGGTTCCATTCCTAGTCTTTGAAGAACCTCCACCCTGACAAACTGATTTCCATGGTGGCTATACTAATTTGCAATCCCACCAAAAGTGTAAAAGTGTGGCTTTTCCCCCATATGCTCTCCCGTATTTATTATTCTTGATGGCTGCCATTCTGGCTGAAATAAGATGAAATCTCAGTGTACTTTTGATTTGTATTTTCCTGATCTCTAAAGATGTTGCACATTTTTTTCATATATTTGGCAATTTGTATGTCTTTTTATCTTCATATCTTTTATTGGTGCACTATAGTTGTATATAATGGTGTGATTTGTTGACACATATTGGACATTTGTATTTCTTCTTTTGAGAAATCTCTAATTCTTTTACTCATTTATTTAATTTTATCTATTTAATTCATTTATTAATTTATTGATTGGGTCATGCTTTTTTTTCATTTTGGTGTTTTTGAAGTTCTTTATTCTGGATAGTAATCATCAGAAGAGTAGTTGTGAAAGATTTTCTCCCATTCTGTAGGCCCTCTCTTCACGTTTTTGTTGCGCTGTGCAGCAACTTTTAAATCTGATCCCATCCCATTTATGAATTCTTGGTATTATTTCCTGGGCTTCAGAAGTCTTACTGAAGAAGTTCCTGTGGCACCTGCATGTTGAAGTGTCCACCCATGTCTCCTTCT
>PVKS010030436.1:0-24407 GCA_004027875.1 Aplodontia rufa
TTTTTTTTTTCTTTAAAGAGTGAGTGAGAGTTAAATTTTTATTTTTTTATCTGGCTCTTCTCCCCCTCTACTTAGTTGTATATGTGGTGTTTGTTGAGATTGAACCCGGGTCCTCGTGCATGCCAGGCAAGTGCTGTACTGCTGAGCCATCTCTCCAGCCCTTAAAGAATTATTTCAAATGCTGAGATGCAGGGGACAGGTGTTGTAGCTCAGGGTAGATCACAGGCTTAACATACTTGAGGCCCAGGGTTCAATCCCCAGCACCAAATTACAAAAACAAAACAAAAAATATATACATGTTTATTTAAGAAAATACCAAAGCCCATAAACTGTAAGGAAAGCTTGGATTAAAGCAGATATTAGTTCACAAACCAATTGTTCTAAGCATTGAGAGAATGTGTTGTGTGCCTACCTGTAGTACATGTGAAACATTGCTGCAAATACTTGGTCTAATTATTAGACAGGTATAAAGTATAAAACATGGATTAACAATCATTGAATAGAATATATTCCATAGCACTCTTTGGAAATCACTGCCCCTCTTTCAGCATTAAGCATCACACATCCATAATATCTTGATTCCCTGGTGTTTGCAAGTGTGGCCTCTCGGAGACAGACTGCACAATAATGTCTATATAAAATGGTTTGGATTTCTCTTTCATATGATAGTTTAGGAGGAAAATATCACTAGTTTGTTATTGTTAATATTAAGGAAACACAATGACATTTCATTAAACTCATTTTTAGAATAATGTTTTAAACACTTAGAAAATGCATTATAGTTAACCAGGCACTTTAGGCTGGTGGAAAGGTAATAATGAGCAATAGAAAGTAGTCAGTTAAAATTCATGACTCTTCCACTTATTTTTTTTATTATAAAATATCTGTGAAAATTGGTAGACAATATAGTACAAATCACACTGAATCTGATTACCTGTGCATTATATATATGTATGTGTGGCATTTTGATGAACATTGTTTCAGTCATTCTCCTGTCCATAAATGGGAAATCATACTGTTATGTATTTTTGTCATTCAAAAATATGGTGTGAACAAAATATAGATCAACAGGTATCTACCTAATAATGTTCATTTGAAGATATTCACTAAAAGGGAAGCCATCAACCCATTTCAGGAGTAACGTGTATTGTTTTCAGCCCTGTAAAAATGTGAGACCAAATTGCCCTAATATTCCTGGCCTGGAGTCAAGGCTCTTTGGGGGACAATCATAGTGGAAGAGCAACCTTTGGAGAAGTAGTATGCCCTTAAGTTAATTCCTCTTGTTGGGACAAAGGACAGAGCTTGTGTTTCGAGGCAGTGTGACTGTGAACTTGAGGGCTCTTAGCTCCTTGGACTTGTCAGCCAAAGCCCTCAGCTAGGCAGTCATGTTAGGCTTCAGCTGTCCAGCACAGCAGCTGCAGTCATGTGAGGTTAGTCTGAATTGAGATTTGCTGCAAGTATAAAGTGTGCACTGGATTCTGAAGACTTAGTGCAAAAAAGAGTGTAAACTAATTTTTATTGTTTTCTATCAACTCCGTGTTGAAATGATATTTTGGTTATGTTCTCTTAAATTAAATGTTATTAAAATTAAGTTTACCAGTCTCCTGTTAGCTTTTTTAAAATGTACCTCTTAGAAAATTTCAAATTACATATATGGCCTACATAATGTTTCTATTATACAACGCTATATTGGATTATAAAACACAGGGGGAAACTTCATCAAGGAGTCTGAACTTTTATTTTCACTGTCTTAATATGCCTGATGCTTTTGACCTGTCACACACAAACCCAGATACACACATGCACAGGTTACTGTCCACTCCTAAGAAAAAATAACTGCTGCATGATGGGAAATAGCTATGCCAGGTTTTCCCTCCATCGATTCCCCATGATAATATCTTTGTCATTATTGGTAATGACTGCAAATAGTCCATGGTATTGAACTGTAATTGATTTGACCAGTGGCCTTCTCAGGAATGCCATCTCTGTCCCACTTTCAACCATCATGAACAAACCTCAATGGCTTTTTGTTTAGTGCCGACGGGGCCCTTGGCGTGAGTATCAGTGCACCAGGAGGAGCCATTGCTTCTGTCCCTAACTGGACGTTGAGGGGGACTCAGCTAATGAACGGGACGTCGATGTCTTCCCCCAACGCGTGTGGGGGCATTGCCCTGATACTCTCAGGTGAGGACGCTGCCTGTGACCACCCTCTTGCTGCTGACTGCATGTTTTCTGCTGTTCTCGTGGTGAGAAAGCATGGTAGAATTGGTAATGTCCTGGACACTAAATTTTCAAGTGGAAAATGCTGTATGTGGTAATGATCGTTGTTTATTCATTCATTTGGCAAATATGTTTGTTGGCTCTTTGCTATTAATGATTTTCAAGCTAATCCTTATCTGGTGCTAAATTAATGCACAGGACATGAAAAATACCTTGCCTTTTTCAAGTTTGTGTTAGAATTGGGGAGTCAGTCTTTGAACAAAAATTTAAAACACTTCTATTACATGTTAGAATATGAGCAGTGATGTAGAGCAGAATAAAGAGGGATTTCTAGAGCGGTATGCAGTAGTAAATAGGGTGTCTTCACTGCCTGGGGTCGGTAGACAAGCAGCTGTGAAGCTCTCCCCTCAGAGATACCCTCTGCGAGGCTTGCCTCCCCCTGCCTCCTTCATCGCCCCTTTTCTGACTGCCGCAGCTGCCTCCTGTGACCCTTGTCTTCTCCACTCGTCTCATCTCCACTCGTGCCAAGGGAGAACAACAGAAGCTGGTAGTTTTATATCACTGATTTAAAAAAAAACTTGTCAGTGCCACATCATTTGCCAGAAGAGTCAGGACTCTCAGGATGGACACTGATTTCTCTAGTCCGGTTCAGCCTCTCTTTGGGCATACTGGACATATCCCCACCTGTAAGTCCTTTCTGCCATTTTTTGGTCCCACAAACACCTGTGTATTTGGTTTGGGGAAGCAGGTGTGATGGGGATTGACTCCAGAGCCTCATGAGTGATGAGAGCAAGTGCTCTTATCACTGAGCTACAGCCCTAGCCTTTTTAATTTTATTTTGAGGCATGGTCTTAACCCAATTGCCCAGGCTTAACTTGAACGTGGGATCCTCCTGCCTCAATGTCCATAGTACCTGGGATTCCAGGCATGCACCACCATATCTGGCTCAAACTCCTGTGCATTCTGTAAGATCTGGTTCATCTACCTATTCCTCTGATAGCACTATCTATTTTGGATTCTCAGGGACAAAATTGAGCATGCCCTTGATTTGCTCTCATAGCACCATGTTTCCATGTTGCTGCTGATGGCCTATTACAGTGTTTAGGTATTTCACAAGCTCTGCAAAGGATAAATATGAGTCAACAGTCATTTTTTTTTTTTTTTGCAGTAAAAACAGTAATACAAGGTGGACAAATTGGTGGCCTCCATATCCTTTCCATAGTTCTGAACCTGGCTGCAAACGAGAATCACTTGGGAAGCTTTTAATCAGTCTCTGGGAGCCAGACCTTATAAAGAGTCTTATTTAGTTTGTCTGCTGCAAATCCTTAGTTGCCTGTTGCCTTAGTTCCCCTGATGTTTACACCATGCGTGTGAATTGAAATTTGTTTCCAAAACCTGTAGTGTTTGACCAATAATATCTTAAAGACAATGACATTCACATGTGTTTGGGTATCTGCTTCGTGCATTGATGTTGTCTTTCTGCAGCCTGCTAATCGGTATGTGTTGATTTTTATTGGGTGAAATCTGTGATGCAAGCAATTGAGCCAGTCTGTTGAGTTCAGTTTTTAAGAAAAGATTTTAAAGTGAATATTGAAATGCAAGACGTGGAAACCAGAGAATACTTATCATCATACTGGCTGGAGAAAGGTTTCAAGGGACAGGCTTACTAACACAATTTTCTTTTGTTTTTTAATTTCAGGTCTGAAAGCCAATAATGTTGACTATACAGTTCACTCAGTCAGAAGAGCTCTAGAAAACACTGCAGTGAAGGCTGACAATATAGAAGTGTTTGCCCAAGGACATGGCATTATTCAGGTATTGTCTGTATGAAGCTAGTTATAAGGCACCATTAAAATAATACCTTAGAGTAACATCGTCTGTTGTAACACAATTCAGTGTGTCTAAATTCCAGATTGTATGACTATAGTAGAACAAAGAGGAACCAAAAACAAATCTTAGCATTAAGACAGATTCTTCCGCTACGAGAAATGTAAAGGATGTGTAAAGGTTGGAGACTCAGAACAGAGAAGTAGAGGAAAAACTGGTCAGTCACCAATGGCAGGTGGATCATTTCCTGTGTTTGGTCACTTGAGAATCAACAGTGTGAACGAAGAGTGAAGTGGAAGATTCATCTGGAGGTAAAAGTGTAGAATTGCTCTCTTAGTTGGTGTATTGATAGTGTAGAGAGGTGAATATAGCAACTGACTTTCTGTTTATGCTTTGCTGCAACTGAAATAAAGTTGATAATTTGTAATAAAATATTTTCTTCACCCAGCCATTTATATCTTACCAGTTATATTATTTTAATTAGGTTGACAAAGCCTATGACTACCTCGTTCAGAATACATCATTTGCTAATAGACTTGGTTTTACTGTTACTGTTGGAAATAACCGTGGTATCTACCTCCGAGATCCCGTTCAGGTGGCTGCACCTTCAGATCATGGCGTTGGTATTGAGCCTGTATTTCCAGAAAACACAGGTAAGTAGGAGGCTGCAGTGAGCTGAAGGTTCACTTTGCTTGTTCAGACAAATGCTGCATGATAGAGTGCGGCCAGTGTTCTGTATGAGCTGACAAGATGGTTATTTAAAACTAACAGGCTTAAGGGAAAATAGAGCACTCAGAATCCCCAGTAATGTGGAAATTCAGTGATCTTGGTTGCCACGGAAAACAGCAGGATGGGCCTATAGCGACCTAGTTTTATTAAATTGATATAAGATAATGCATTCCCTTCTTTCCCCATTTACTGCTTAGATATGCCAGAGCTTTCAGGTGAGAGTGCGAAGTAGCAGCAGCTGAGGGAACTTCAGGTGTCAGGGGAACTCACCACCACTGTATATTTGACAGTCTTTGTTTCACTCAAATGGTGATGTAAAATGCCCACTGAAATTCCATATTTTAAGGCGTAATAGCAGTGTCTGGTGAAAGAATGAATGAGGGTCTTGTGAGTATGCTAAAATGTAAGGAAGGTTCCTGACTGTTTTATTGAAGCTGTTTTGGGTGTCCATGTCTAGTGCATTTTAGAACTGACCAAACGAAGTATTTTTGACAGAAAATAGAACTTTTTAAAATGGAAGAAAAGAGAGAAAATGCTGATTTTAATTTTTGGTCTTTTTAATACCAGAAAACTCTGAAAAAATATCCCTTCAGCTTCATTTAGCTTTAACTTCAAACTCGTCTTGGGTTCAGTGTCCCAGCCATTTGGAACTCATGAATCAATGTAGACACATAAACATACGTGTGGACCCCAGAGGCTTAAGAGAAGGATTGCATTATACTGAGGTATTGATATATCTTTATTTTTTTCCTCTTTAAAATGTTTGAGAGGCTAGGCAGCAGTGGCACAGGCCTGTATTCCCAGCAGATTGGGGGGCTTAGGCAGGAGGAACACAAGTTCAAAACCAGCCTAGGCAACTTAGTGAGACCCTGTCTCAAAAATAAAAATGGCTGAATTGCAGTTAGTGGTAGAGTACCCCGGGTTCCGTCTCTAGTACCAAAATAAATAAAAGCAAGTGGATAATGTGTCTAAGAGTTAAAAAGGAGGGCTGGAGCAGTGGCTCAGCGATTGGAGTGCTTGCCTGCCATGCACAAGGACCCAGATTCAAACCCCATCACCACATACACAACTGAGTGTCAGAGAAACAAACAAATAAATATTGATTCTCTTTCACTCTATTAAAAAAAAAGTTAAAAGTGAACAAACCCAATAGTGTATTTCCTACATATCACTTTCTTGTTGAGAAGCAACTGGACCTTTCCGGTTGCTAGATTTTGCAGCTCTTCTGGTATATCTGCTTCCATTTCAGCAGTGGGTACTTTTAAAAGTTTAACATGTTCCTTGGGTGAAGAAGGCAGGAGAAAGCAGAACAGCAAAGCCTTTTCAGTTAGGTTTCCTTCTAATTCGTCAGTTGCTTGATTCAGCTAAACCTGGGCTGCATGCTCAGCTGGAGAAAGCATCCGTTAGACATGTGGTAGTCGTATGTAAACACAGAATAGTGTCATAGTATCTCTGCCTCCAAACTTGTCTGTAATACTAGTTTGAGCTAGTTTGTAGTTGAGTTGTTAAAATGCAGTTATTTTACTTGATGTCTCTTCCCTATTAGTCTCAGTTAAGGGTTTTTATGTACGCAATTGTTTTGACTTTTTGCTAATAATTATGTGACCCGATGTCAGGAATCTTGTGTCATTTCTGCTTAGGATCTTTCAGTTTTAAGATTAACTTATTCTTTGAGTAGATTACCCCCTTAAATTCTCTGTTCTACAAGTTTGTTTATGGATATTGAAACTGACTATTTTTCTTTCAAGGTTTGTGGTTATGATATAGCCTCCCCCAATGCAGGGCCTCTGTTCAGAGTTCCGATCACTGCAGTTATAGCAGCAAAGTAAGTAAGAGGTTGTTTGCAGCTTATTGTTACATCTGAGTTATATTGTGTAATACTGTGGACCTGTAAAGGATTACTAGGCCAGAACTAGGGAACCAGAATTTAGTCTTAGTTCTGCTCCTTCCTAGCATTTTCCAGGGGTGTGTAGTCAACCATGCTAGTCCCTTTTAGCTGTGAGAACAACTGATGGCACTGCCTGCTTCACTGAAACTGCTTCTGCAGGGGCTGCTGATGGACCATGTGGCCCAGGAAAGAGGTTGCTTAGCCTGACTCTCCCCAAGCCTTCTGCAGCCCCTGACAATGTTGCTTCAGCCTCTTCCATCTCTGCCCTCCCTGCCTCCTTGTGTGTGGACTTCTCTTTCCTCCTGGCTCTTCCTCCTTTATAGTCATTTTGTTTCCAGACTCTTAAACCTTTCGTCCATCCTGGCACCAGGAAGCTCTCATTTGATCATATTACTCCTGCTTAAAATACATCAGTGGCTCCTGCAAGTATCAAGTTCAAGTTCCGTAAAATAGTAAATGATGACTCCTCACAGCTATAGCCCCAGCCCAGAGCCTCCTGTCATTTGCGCTCCATGTTTTAAATAGCTTTCTGCTGGGACTGCCCAGGCTCCCTCTGGAGATGCACAGTGTGTGCGTCGCCGATGCCTTGGCTTCACTTGCCTCAAGCTCTTAACTCAGGCGCATTTCTGGTCATCTGAGTAAAGGAGTCCAGTCTTTGTACATCATGACACTTTTTACATGCCCCAGAACAAACTTTGTTCAATATGTTGCGATTTTTTATTTATGCTATTTGACTGTGAGCCCTCTGAAAGCAGAGACTGTATCTTACTGCATCCTCAGTGAAACCTGTTATGCAGGTTGTGTAAAACAGGTTATTCAGTCAATGAAGAGTGAGATTGGGACTGCAGGAATCCTGGAAGCACGTGACAGTTCTAAGTTACCAATTCTGTTGAGTTAGCTACTCAGGTAATTATTAAATATGCAGCAGTTCTCAGCCTATGAGGCATATAGGATGAATCGAAGGAGAGTAAATGTTAAAAATGGTGTGTATGTGGGAAAATCATACACAAGTTAAATTCTCAGTCATATGTTGCCTAGAAGTGCAGTGGGAATTTCAACAAAGCAGCCTGAGAGACCTTCAGCAATCAGCTCATAACATTTTCTGCTCTAGGAAGCTTCTGCTGGCTCCCTTGGAGTGAACCAAGAGTTCTTCATCAGTTTTGCCCTAACACTACCCTACTGTGTTAAGTGTGTCTGATGGTGTTTGACTAGGCCAAAGGATCATATTTTAGTCATTGTTAAATTTCTAGCTACCTCATTAAATGTAGGTCATACTGTCAAGAATTTGACTCTAGCCTATACCTTCTGTTCCATAGCAAGTAGTTAAACATTTGATGTTTATGTTTCCTTGATTTCTTATTGAATTGGTTTTTCTTTACTGGTTTTACAGAGTGGGGGTATTTTAAAACTTCAGGAGGGGCTTAGTTTAATACCAGCTTCACTTATAGTTGTAAAACAGTATCAGTGACACAGACATACATTACCTTTGATTTTAATATTTGAGACTCATTATAGTCCGGAATCTAGTAATTAGAAAATTCTGTGGCTATTATAGAATTCCTTTAACAAAAAAAGATTGTGAGTTTTTTACAATGTGTGTACATCTCTTACAAATTATAAAATAAGTTAGAATCATCTGCCCTGTGCTATCCAGAGGTCACCACTATTAACATGTTATAAAAATGAAATGATATTTTGTATATTGTTTTATAACCAGCTTATAACAAATCCCAGTGTTTATTTCTAGTGAGCTACTCTTGCATGTATTGTATAAAATCTAGAGTGCTAGTGGGCTTAGTACAAGCATAGCTATTTTTATGACAGTGTTACATTTAGTAATTTTTTGTTAATTTTCAGGGTAAATGAGTCTTCACATTATGATCTAGCCTTTACGGATGTACATTTTAAGCCTGGTCAGATTCGAAGGCACTTCATTGAGGTTCCTGAGGGTGCAACATGGGCTGGTACGTAGCATTTGTCTGGGCCACTTATTTTAACAGACACTCTATCTCTGTAATGATTATGTGTTACAAATATATGAACCCAATTTAAATTAATGGCCATTAGTACTGAGTACTGCTAGGGTGTAGACATACTGTTCATCTTTTTACCCAGGTTATCTTGTCCAGGCCTGTCAAAATCCTGTAAGGTGGATAAGTATCTTTATTAAAAGTGGCTTATATGTGGCTTAAGAAAGCACTATTGTGCTTGTGTGCAGGTGTATCTCTTTTGGGAGTTTATTTAAAATGAGATCATAAGGGGCTGGAGCTATATAGCTCAGTGGTAGAGTGCTTGCCTGTCATGCATCAGGCCCTGGGTTCAATCCCCAAAACCACGTTAAAAAAAAAACCCCTAAAAAACAGTTGTTTAAATATGATTTTAAAAAAATCATGAAATACGTGTATGAAACCTAGTTGGAAAAAGCTCGTTATCTCTGGTTCCTGTCTTCTGGTCATTTGTCTAATGCAGTCTGTCTCCCTCCCTCTTGATATGACAGAAAAGGCAAGACTTTTCTTGTTTTATATAATGAGGTAAAGGCAAAATATTAAAAGGGGGGCGGGCTGGAGCGGTGGCTCAGTGGTTACAGTGCTTGTTGGAGGATTGAAAGTCACATGGAAAAGTAAATAAAAATTGCTTCTCTCTCTCTCTTTCACTCTCTCTCACTGTCCTTCTCTCTTAAAAAACAAAAACAAAAAACCCTGCAAGTTGGAGCAATGAATTGAAACAGAGTCCAACACATCCTGTTAAATTTCATTCAGGTAACAGTGGTGCTGTTAGAGCATTAGTTTCTCCCTGAGGATAATCAGGAGGTCCACTAGACTCTTTCAAACATACTTTCATGCACCATCTGTGTTCAGGTCCTTTTCAAAGGGTAAGGTGGTGATCCCGTAGAGAAGGATTGCTTCTATAGAGGCCTTTCCCCTAGGAGAGGCCTTGGGAGCCTCTAGTTCAAACCTCTTGACTTATTTGGTGATGTAGAGAACCTGGATCAGAGGAAGGCAGCATGGAGTAGAGGCACCTTGGAGACCGGCAGATTTGGGCTCAGACCCAGATTCTGCCTTACCTTAAGTCTTGGTTGGGGCAGGTTGGTTTAATTAAGCAAAGTTTCCTTTCAACTAATGATATTTAAAATGTAAGAATTAGAGATCTTATAAAGTACCTGGGACATAGCTTGTCTGTGTTGAAATTGCATTCACATGCCTGACAGTTCCAGAGCTCAGAGTTAGAGGTGCTGCACTGAACAGCTATGTAATACCATTCACATGGGGCCTCTCAGAGTTGTACAGCCCAAGGCTCTGGTAAAATGTACACTAATGATATTAAACAATAAAAGTCTATGGTTAACTAGTACTGAATTTAATACTTCTCTGTTTAGTGGTAATTGGCGGTAAGTATTCTGCCCTGACTCTGATATATTTAGGTTGATATTGCAAATAGTTTTTCTTGTTGTTTAGAAAAGTTATTGAAGGAGCTAGAATGAAAGTATCTCAGAGCATCTTACATTGTTAGAGTAGAAGTGTATTGCAGATGGTTTCTATTTCAAATAATTAGGAATACTGAATACTGTTATAACACTAGATTTTGTTCTCTCAGCTCTTGATTAGGTTCCAAGAGCTATGTTCCCACTTGTCCTTGTGAACCACAGAGAACTGAATCTTGCTTCATTTCCCTTGAATTAGAGCAGAGGGTAGTCTTTCAGTAAGCTGCTGGTCTTGCCTCGGAGTGCTTTGGTCTCACTTCCATCTCTGCCTCGTGTTAAACTAAACAGGTACACTCCTGATGGTCTTATTTCGAGAACCAGACTAGACACAGACCATGAGGGACAGGAAAGATTAGGAAAATTTGTCAAAGAAATTGTCTGAATTGATACTAATAGAATTTAGGCAAGATAAAGAGGTTTCCAAAATTATAATCCTCTTTACTTTATGAGGAGGGACCCTAACAGATACCTGGAGAGGAGGATTGTGTGTGCACCTGTGGGCAGCTAGTGTGCTTGCAGGTACAGGGGTGACTCATTTTAATCCTAGCTTTTCTATATTCTGTAGTTTATCTTCTACCCTTTTGGCTTTACTAACATTTTCTTGCTACATTTTTAAGGAAGTGTGCGGTTTCATTTCAGTATTTTATTCTTTATATGTTATTGCGTAAACAGTGGTCATTATTAAAATCACTTTATAGACATTTTAAATCTGACCCATTGAAAGCTTTGCTTCTTTCCATCTTGTTTCAGAAGTTACTGTGTGTTCGTGTTCTTCTGAGGTATCAGCCAAGTTTGTTCTTCATGCAGTACAGCTTGTGAAGCAAAGAGCGTATCGAAGTCATGAATTCTATAAGTTTTGTTCCCTTCCAGAAAAAGGAACACTGACTGAAGCTTTTCCTGTCCTAGTAAGTTTAATTCACAGATTGAAATCTGAAACACTTTTCTCACCTTTCTACTGTGGGTTAAGACAAGCTATTTAAATTTGACTTTATAGTTTCTACCCAGAGCACATTAGTACTGTGTATTTTGTTCATACCAAGTAAATGAAGTAGGAAGATAAGTAGTCTAATTAGGGTACTTAAAACTAAGTAGTGAATATAAATATTCATGTTTTTTAAACTCTTGAATAATTTAGTCAAAGAAGGTGCTGTTTCGGTAGATTGATACTTCATGATTTGGAGCCTGGTTTAGATTGTTTCCTCTGTAAACTAGATTTCCTTAAGAAATACTCTTCTACAGGTCACTTATTTTATAACAGCCATTGTTCAGAATCTGTGAGGTATCTGCGTTACAAGCAGAACTGCTGCTGCTTGGCAGCTGGATCACCCCCTAAGGGCAGAGCTCTATTGGCTGTAGTGCTAGAAGTGGGACCTGGTCATTTCAGTTGGTATATCGTTATCACATTTCTCATGTTTCAGGGCTAGGAATTGTTTTTTACTGTTTTACTTCCCCTACTTTTATTAACAGGGAGAAAGGTGTTGCCATAATTTCATTTTGTTTTGTTTCCAAGAGGCTCTGAGCCCAAAATACAACTGTACCTGATGAGTATGTCTTACAAAGTTACAATATCCTTTCTCTTGTCCTTACTCTTATTTCTCTTTCGACCATAATTTTTATTCCACTTTTCTGCATTATTTTATTGCATATACTTTCAAAAGCTGCCTCCAATCTTTTATGATAAAAGCATAGGATTAGGAATAAATAACTATGCATTTAAACACCTATACAGCCATCTGTGCAGGTGTGGCTTACGTAACACCTAGCACGAATGACAAAAGTCCTTTGAGTTTTCTTGCTACAAATAAGAAAAGAGTTGCTCTAAAACAGCTAAATTTTACATTTTTGTAATTTGAGGAAAAATAGAAGGGGTCTATATATTATAGTTTGTTCTTCTTTTATTTGCAGGGTGGGAAGGCAGTTGAACTTTGCGTTGCTCGCTGGTGGGCCAGTCTGAGTGGCGTCGATGTTGGTTACTCCGTCTCTTTCCACGGGGTCGTGTGCACTGCTCCTCACTTACGCATTGTAAGTTCTTGCATGTTCTCATCGTTTCAAAATCGCACTCGCTGTGTTACGGCTGAGAGATAATTGCAGTGGTTCTATTTGAATCTTAATGGGGAAATTATCCATGGTTTTGAGTTAGTGTTTGTTCGTAGATATTTACCAATTTTACATTAGATACATTTATTTTAGATACAAAGTTAAGGTTTGAGAAATTAATTTGTTACATATCCTTGTAGCATGCATCAGAAGGAATCAACCGCTTTGATGTTCAGTCTTCCTTAAAATATGAAGATCTGGCTCCCTGCATAACTTTGAAGAACTGGGTCCAAACACTACGGTATCACTCAGTGTTGGGGGCTACAGCTGAGGGTGGGTGGCGGTGGGGTTGTTTCTCTTAAGCCGTCCACATGCCGGAGATGAACATCAAGTTCAACTTTGCAGCTTGGCGGCCTGCACAGGTCTCTGAGGCAGCCCAGGAGCAGTCTTTGTCTTCACCGACCCCCTGGCTGGCAAATTTAGGACAGGATAGTTGATTTCATCAGGACTAGTTAGAATCAGTCAGTGTTATTATAATGCCTTTTTGTTTCTTGACAGAAAGCATCAAGTTAACATTTTCTCTGATTTTAATTTGCAAATCCTTAGCCAATCATTTTTAGAAGTTGCAATGCCAGCAGGTCTTACTGGATGGTAGAAGCTTAAGTAGGCCTGTTTATTATGCCTTGGCAGCTCCCCCTGGAAAGCAGCGCTTCAGCTGCTCACATTCGCTGTGTTAAGGCAAGCCCTCATTTTTATCATTTAATGTGACCTTAACTCATAGCAGCATGAAGCCTGATAATAAGTGCATTAAAAAAACCTCTGAGGGAATAGTAGTTAGTGACCCAGTGATATAAAAAGGTAAAAATAAGAACTTCCAACTGTTGAGGATACATCTAGTTTGTATCATCTTGATGTTTTACCCCTAAATCTAAAAACAATGGAAATAAGTGTTAGTGACATAAGGTGTTATCTTTGATTTTAATATCTAGGACACATTATAGTCCAATATCTGGTAATTAGAAAACTCTGTGAATGTTATAGAATTCCTTTAATCAAAAAAGAGAGCTTTTTATAATGTGTGTATGTATCTTAAAATTTATTATAAAATAGACAAGTAGAAAGAATCATCTGTACGCTGTTTTCCAAAGGTTATTATCTCTGCTAGCATATTACAAAAACGGGGTGTAATAATTAACAAATTTTACTGACATTTGTAACTTTTTTTTAAAACTGATTTTCCTAATCTTGATGCTTTCCTTTTTAAAAATCTGTACTTTAGTAACTTGATGTAGAGGTTGCTAAAAAAAATTAAATGGTATTCTCTGGATTCTGACTAGGGATGGGTGTGGCCCCTGGCCTATGGGGAGCAGCAGCAGGGCTGGTGTGGCCCCTGCCATGCCTTTGCACCACCACTAAGAGTTTGAATGGGAGGGTGCAAATCAAAACCTGTCCTTTAGCACTGTTAGTGATTGTCCACCCTAGTGCAGAGATTTAGTTAGTCTGAGAGCTATTTGCAGTATATCCTGAGAAGATTGTAATATTTATTGCAAAATTTAAATTGTGTTACTATGCAGGCAGTAGAGAACTATACATGTTAATGATTAAAATATTTTCATGTATATGGAAAAAGACAGTTTTCAGGAATGCTCTTTGTCGTTTTTGTAATACGTTATAGATTTTGTTGCTTACCATTTTCTCTTATTAAATGTACTTTTGAATCAAATCAATTATACAACTGCTTCATTATAGCCCAGTGAGTGCAAAAACAAAACCTTTAGGAGCAAGAGATGTTTTGCCAAATAATCGTCAACTTTATGAGATGGTGCTGACATACAACTTTCATCAAGTAAGTGTTTACCTGGTAAAGTATGCCCACATGATGAAATTTGTTTTCTGAATCACAGAATCAGGTGGTATTTTATAGAATGGAATCAAGTTATTAAACCCTGATTAATTTGGGATTACTCTTAGAAAAGTATGGTTTCTAATCATATAAATACCATTTAGATATGAAGTCACAAAGCATAATTTAGTGTTGACTTGACCTTTGAGTTTTTAGTTTTTAATTAGCTGATACCTGTTCCTTGATGCCATCGGACTGGAGTAATTAGATGTCTTGGAAGTGCCACAGTCCTTCTGATGAATGTGCTGGGCATAATAGCTTGCTGAAGGTGGCATCAGAGGAGTGAAAGCTCCTTGGATCCCAGGTAGAATGATTGGTGAAAGTCCTTGAAACTGGTGTAAACATTAGGTCAGAGCTTTTACAGTGCGGTTTCAAACAAACAGTCATCAAACCACAGCATGAATTTTGTTTTAGGGTTAGGGAGATGATGGATGTCTGAATTGTCAGATTTCAGTTTTATAAAGTAATTAGAGGTCCTGAAGCATATTTATTACTTGATTAAAGAGAACATATTAGCTATGTTTGTATTTTTTTAACATTTATAAAAGTGTCTTTAGTGCCAAAATAACTAGATGTTGTACATTTTCAGAAATTTTACAAGAAAGTATTTTGAACATTTTATAATAAAATGATCTTATGTTGATGGTGATATTAATTAGAAATCATATGTAAAACCACATTGAGTAACCAATTTTTTTTTTTTGATAGCCTAAGAGTGGAGAAGTAACTCCAAGCTGCCCCCTTCTTTGTGAATTGTTATACGAATCAGAATTTGACAGCCAACTGTGGATTATTTTTGACCAGAACAAAAGACAGATGGGTTCAGGCGATGCCTATCCACATCAGGTATAGAATTGGCAGAAAAGTTTTAGAATTAACAAAAGTTACTTCACGAACTGAAGAAGCCATTATTTCCTGTTGTTGTAATGTTTGTTTTTTAAAGATGCCATGGTCTTAGAGTTAGTACTTCTACAAACTACAAGAAACTTTCTTGTCAGTTGTAGTTGTTGCAGAACAGGCTGTTGCTGATTGTGTTGAGGTTAGAGGACAGGTGTAATGCCTCTGGACCCTGGGTGGTGTAGCTTTTTTATTTATTTTCTTTTTTGAGGTTCTGGGATCTTACATGCTAAGTGCTTTTGCACTGACTACACCCCTAGCCCAGCATACTACAACTCTTTGTAGTATTTCTCCTTCTTACACACTGTCTCCACCTATATTAATTACATGAGAACTTTGAAATGACCCCAGGTCTCAGTGGGCTAAAGGGAACATTAAGTAGTGTCCAATGGCTTCAGTTTATTAGTGCTTTCAAATCTTCTTAATTTGACAACTTTGTTTTGAGCACTTATAAATCATGCTTTGTGCTGTCCTGTTGAAGTCTTTTATCATAATGTATGTAAATCTTATCCCTGAGTGAAACTTTGCAGCAGTCTCATGAGTACAGACTGGACTACTGCAGTACCATTGCTTTGGTTACTTTTTAAGTCTTGTCAGGACAAAGTGCAGATACAAAACACTGCCTCCATTCTCCATGAACATGTTCTGTGCGTGAAGCACAGTAGTTTTATATTCATTAATCTCTGTGCTTCCTTTTTTTCCTATTTGCTGTAAAGGTGTGTGACATTGTGGTTGTAGCATAAAGATTGCCAGAAGTCACGTGTACACATGTGTGTTTGTCTTAGATATTACACAGCATATAGCACTTCAATTTTGTTTTTATTTGTGAGGGGTGGTATTTTGTACAGGTTTCTGAGGACCCATGAACTAAAAATATCACTGCATTTATCTGTCTAGAATGGCCACTGATTTAGTTAAGAATATGGGAGTACTCTGCTTTGGGAAGAGGGAGGGCTCTGGAGTCAGACTCATGTCACTCCCTGTACTTCACTATGAGCCCTGGACAGGTAGCGCCATGTCCAGTTCTGTCAGCTCACTGGCACCCCTGCCTGGGTGTGTGTGTGTATCAACTTGCACTGCCCCTCACACCTGGTGAACACCCTGTAAAGGAAACTTTCACTTTATCAGCTATCACTTCCATTTCCTTGGTTAAATTTACTTTTCCCAAATGTTCTTTTTCTTTTTTAGTATTCTTTGAAATTGGAGAAAGGAGATTATACAATTCGACTACAGATTCGTCATGAACAAATCAGTGACTTGGAGCGTCTTAAAGATCTTCCATTTATTGTTTCTCATAGGTTATCTAATACCTTGAGCTTAGATATTCATGAAAATCACAGCCTTGCACTTCTAGGAAAGAAGAAATCAAGCAACTTGACATTACCACCCAAATATAATCAGCCATTCTTTGTTACTTCCTTACCCGATGATAAGTAAGTGTTGACTTTGCTGTTGTATAGTGCTGGTCATTTGCACTCTGGTCTTCCCAGCGTGAGTTCGTTGTTAGGCCAATTTTTTATTTATTTTTTTTTTTAAGAAAAGGAGTCAATGTTACTTATTTTTCCAACAGTTGCATATATGGTGCTGGGGTTCAAACCTGGGTCCTCATGCATACCAAGCAAGTGCTCTACTGTGGAGCAACCTCTCCAGCCCCATGGTCAAATTTTTATAGAATATTGTCATTTTAGGCTGAAACTATTTCTATTTGATTTTTGAAATCTTAGCGATGGGAATTTTTTTCAGCACAGACTTGTTTTAATGTTTTTCCCCTAATATCTTTGTGAAACTTTCTTCTTTGTTGCTTTTTCTCCTCTTTAATTCTCTCATTAGAATACCTAAAGGGGCAGGACCTGGATGCTACCTTGCAGGATCCTTAACATTATCAAAGACTGAGCTTGGCAAGAAAGCTGTAAGTATTAGTCATTTTGCACTGAAAGTATCTACTCCAAAATTTACATTTCTGTAAAGATGGGAATTAATTCCACATTTCAGATTGGGTAATAGAAAATATCCCTGGGCAGAGGATAGAGGGAGTTGATTTAAAAGACTTTTTCTTGAATAACTAGTAAAGAAGGATTAATATTTGTCTGTCTTTTAAAATGTGCCATATTTTCTAAATATTTAGTCTTCTTTTCCACAAGCCAGTGTGCTCCAACCCTGAGTCCATCCTTCCTCAGTGGCAGATGTACTTGAGTTTCTTGTGAAACATGTAGATCCAAATTAAACTCGGATTCAGTAAATAGGATGTTGAAAATTAAAACATACTATAGAGTTTTCACCAAGGTGATATTATGGATATTGAAATAAATCAGATTCTCCTGGGTTGCTTCTAAAAGCCAATTAGAACATTTACCACTAATGCACAATATTTTTCACACTTGAGCAGACCTTTCTCTTGTTAAAATCTTAGATAATAATGTAGATAAATATATGAGATTTCCTTGGGCATTGCCTTTTATTGTTTCAAAATTATGCTTTTTTTTAAAAACCTGTTTCTGGTTGTCATAGTTTAGAAATGTTACAACTTTATAGCTATTTGTCAGTGTTTTCCATTTGTTTTCATTATAAATTTATTATGAGAATGGTACTTACATTGACCTTTTGTCGTAGTGTCATTTTAGCTCAATACCATTAAAGTTATCATTCTTAACAGCTTTGCATTTCTCTTTAGCATTAGTTCTTACAAAGCCAAGTAAGTCTACCACTTAATGCTAGAATTTATAAATGCTGTTATCAAAATGGGCAATTTTATACATCTTTAAAATTATATATATATTTTGTCAATGATGAACCAAGGACATTTATTCACTATCATTGAAGCATAATCTGGGAATTCCGTGCTTAGAAAAATTGTTGTCCTGATGTTTCTGGGTCTCATTTCTAAGTTACCCTTTAGTATAATCTGAAGTATGTCAGTAGTTGATATTGGAATTTAAGAAATCCCCGTCGTCTATGAGGCTGCTGCTCTGAGCTTTTCACCCAGATTACAGACGACTCTTGTGAAGAGTCCACTTTCTGTGACAAGCATAACAGAAAAGAATTGTTAGTAAAAATATGTCTTCAGAAATTCATAAATAGTACTTGCGACTGTGGTTTCAGAAGCAATTGTGAAATTAAATTACGAATGTGTGGGATTAACTATAGTTAATAACTGTAGTTAGTAAGGTAGATAAGAGCAGTAACCTAAAGTTGCTTAGCTCATTATAATTTCCCTTGCATTGCCTATTGAATCTTTCCTCAGTAGTTTCGCATTTCTGATGTTTTTGGCATTTGGGAGATAATTGTTAACCCTGAATGATGCTTTTTTATAAGAACGTTTAGGCTTGTGTTATTGTGATGACACCCTTCAGAATCAGACCTTGCAGACTGTCAGCTGAATTTAATGTTTTCTAAAGTGTTTTCATAACTGGTGAAGTTTCAACACTAAATACTTTAGATATAAAGCTGTGGAAAAAACATTTGTCCTTAGAATAGTGTATTATTTGAAAACTCTGACATGGCAATGTTGCTTTCTGTAAAAGCATGCCATTTGGATCACAGACACATGCAGGTGGAATGTAAGTTGGAAGAACATTAGACAGAGGTGGTGTCTCCATCCTGTGTAGATTATGCATGTTTTCTTACAGAATGTCGTTCTAACTCCCAGGGGCAGTCTGCAGCAAAACGACAAGGAAAATTTAAAAAGGTACTGATTGTCAGTTCTTAAAAACATGTCTTAAAGCCTTATTTACATATTAGTTAAACTTTCTGTCACTATTATAAATCTTTTTTTAATCTCACCCTTAGTTTCCTTTCTTTACATTCTGCAGTACGGAGCTCTTCACTGTACCTGCAGGCAGTGTTGACATCCTACTTTTCTAAAGGTTTTTTCCAACCATAAGTTGCTGGAAGACCCCTGTTGTTCCTGAGTATCAAAAAAAAATTAATATTATTCATTTCTTGCCACAGATATGGTATTAAGCAATAAAATTTAAAATTTTGTGTATCTAAAATCTTACAAACAGATCAGCATAATATTTTAGTCAGGCCAAAGCGCTTAGTTATTTTTAAAATTAAAATCACTTTTAAACTGGATATGATTAATAAAATATTCCAGCTTTCTGAAGTTAAATTTATTCCTTGATCCCGAATCTATCCTCATTCTGGAAGGACAGAGACAAAAATCACCAATGGAGATAGCAGGAACAGAAATAAGAACTGCTGATCAAAGCTTAAAGCTTATACCCAGCATGAACAGATTTTGACTTCCAGTGGTCTGCTTGGCTTCACTGTAGCATACAAGGCAGTCTTTTTTGACTGCTAGAGCCAAAGTTAACTCAGCAAAGAAAGTCTTAAAGTAAATTTTAGGAAAAAAGGATGCATATTCCATGAAGCTCACTGGCCCCATTCAGCATTTCAGTGGGATGTACTGCAGTAGGAGATTCAGCAGTGTTGTATAAACAAAAGACAACTGTGTTTCCTAATTTATACTGCTATGGAACTAGGGATCACAGTTCTATAATAGGTAAAATTTCCTTAATAAAACATCCATAGTATTGAGCAATGATAAATGCTTTGTTCAAGCAAAGTGCACCCCTAGGAATTACCCTCCCAGGTAGAGGAGTAAAAACCAGTACATCTGAACTGGATATTTCAGCCTATTTGGTGGCTGTGTAAATTCATATAAAGAAATACAGCCATCATTTAAAGAACTGTATTTCATTTTATATATTGATGTATGTATGTATCTTTGGGTTATCATGAAGATAGTGTAAAGGTCATGGTTTTGGAGAATGGGGAGAAGGTATTCTAGGAACCAGTGAAGAAAGAAGATGCAGATCGCCAAGGTCATGCCCAGTTGTTTTTTGTTGTTTGTTTTTTCTTTCCTCTTGTATATTTGGTTGACTTTGGGGGTGGGGGGTTAGGTTATGCAAAGTAGGAGAATGTGAATGAGTCAGATTGTTGTTACTTGATGGTTAAGTAAGGCTTTGTATGAGGAACTTGGAAGCTCCTGTAACATCTGCCTGTTCCTTTCTGTTTTCAGTACAAGTATACAGTAAAACTCTGACTTTAAAAATAAGCAGTGTAGGCAGATTGCAAAGAAATTACATATGGATATGTAACAGAAAGAATTTATTTACTTTTAACTGCTCATAAATAGCATTTAAATATGATATTAATCTTTTAAGTAGTTATTTTAGTTTGTATAAAGATTTTAAATTTTGAATTTACAATTATTAATAATTTAAGAACTACAGAACTTGCATTTTTGAACCAGAATGTAAATGGTAATGTGTTGTTTAGCCCAAACAGTAGTTTCTGGTTTTGCAGGTGAATTTGACTTTGTCATTTTAAATACTGTTGAAATAGTTTGTGAATAGCTAAAATTATCTTTTTTAAAACTTACCATTAAGTGTCTACTATGGAGAACTTTTCAGAGCTTTTCTGTTCTGGTGATGCTTCTTGGCTGTCTTTTTAAAACATAATCAAAATTTAAGGTTCAAAATCATTTCCATTAAATTGACCTTGCATTAAGCCCTTGAGAATTGAATTGAAAAGATGCTTATTGCAAAAAAGGACAAAATGATTTTGATATCACAAATGAAAAGCAGCTCCATTTTTCTTTTTATCAGAAATGAATTAGAACTACCAGCCTTATAATTTTAATAATAATAAATTCTTGGCCTAAAATATTTCATAGAATTTTATTTACTAGCATTTCTGATTATGCTGATTTTAAAGACTTGACTTTTTACCTAAGATAATTCATCATAAACTTTTCTTTTGTATTTTTAGTAATAGATAAAGCTTTCCATTATAGGATTTCTTTCTTGTTTTTTATAGGTCTTTGTTAATATTTTATTGTAAATTAATTTTAGTGGATGCTCATTTTGAATTCAGTTGTTTCTTTCTTCAGTACTAAAACAATAAAAGCAAATTCCTTACCTCTTAATCTCAGAGAAGTTGCCTTACTGTACATAGGCTTCCTAACGACAGGTGTCGCTCCTCTTCCTAGCCTGGGAAGATGAGGGAGGGCCCCCTTTTCTGTGAGAGCAAATAGGGACTGCCTGCAAGTGGCATTCTCTTTCCAGCACACTGCACTATGCAGAGAGCAGAAGTGCCTGAGCAGTGAATGCCGGAGCCTCCTCCGCCTTTAGTTCCTGGGCGCCTGTCTACGTGCAGCGGACAGTGCCCAGTGGTGCGTTGCAGTAGGAGCTTGGGCATACCATTTGCCCAGACCTTGTAAGCGCCGTGCTTTGCTTTGCCCAAGACAGCGACCACTCAGGAGTGCAGTAGCAGGTCCTTGGAAAGCTAAGCTGTAGACCTGTTTCCCAATCTCATGCTTAACATAGAGCCTTTGTGCAAGCCCTGTCTAGCCTTAGAGAAGAGGGGTGCCACATGGCTACATGTGATCTCATGTCAGTGGTTTTCTGTGCTGTAAATGAATCTCAAGAGTAAATAGTTACTATTTTGTATTGAAATACTATTAAAACTACAACAGTAGTTACAGCATTTTGTACCCCAAATTGAGTTCCACTGAGAATTTTGTTAAAATGAATATATTTCTGTAGTATATATACCTAAAAATACTGTTTGGAAGAGTAGAGGCTTTAATACAATTTTTGTCTCAATCTGTGTGAAGTATTTTTTCTTTTTTTTTGAAATACTATGATGAGGGCAGTAAAAGTCATTTTGGTAATGTAATTCTACTTTTAAAGGCTTTTTGCTAAGTGAAATGAGCACATGATTTAATTTAAGAGGGTTTTGGGGGTTTCTTTTGTTTTTTTTTAAAGAAAGGAGGAGAGTAAGAGAGGGGAAAGAGAGAATCAACTTTATTTTTCATCTGGCCTTTGTTTCTCCAACACTTAGTTATGTATGTGGTACTGGGGTTTGAACCCAGGTCCTCACACATGTCAGGCAAGCGCTCCAACCACTGAGCAATTGCTCCAGTCCCAGTTTAACAGTATTTTTAATATAAACATGAGGATAGAGTTTGAAAAACAACCAGTTATTATGCCAAAAACAGATTTAATGTGTAACATGTAACAGTACGTTACTTTTTATAAGAAAATCATTCCTGCTGTAAAACAAACATATTTACACTCCATTTCCCTGCTCTTTCAAAGTCAGACTTCTCAAAAGAGCTGATATCTCAGCTCTCTGCATCCACTGCTTTTACCAAGGTAGTCTTGGGCTCCTTGCTGCCAGGTGTTCTGCTCCCGCCTTCCCTGTAGGACACCGTTTCTCAGCTCTGTTGTCACTTGGTTCTCCTTTCTTCGTGATGGTTTTTCTTAAGGTCCCCATGACCCCAGATTGCATCCAGATACTAGAATGCTTTGGGACAAGCCCTGGGCTTACCTTTCCCGTCTCCTCATCCCTGTGTTTTCAACACTGTCGGCAGGCACTGTTGCTTCTTCCTTCAAACAGTATCTCAGATCTGTTCGTTTTCTTCTGTTTCTGCAGCCTGTTCTTCAGTGTCATGTAGCAGTTCCTACGTTTGCTTGCTAACTTGTTTTCCTGCGCCTAGTTTTGCCTTCTGTGATCCATTCTCCAAATGTTGTGGGGAGCTATTAAAAAAATCAGCTGGGCACCGTGGTGCATATGCCTGTAATCCCGGCAGCTCAGGAGGCTGAGCAGGAGGATCGCAAGTTCAAAGCCAGCCTCAGCAACTTAGCAAGGCTCTTAGCAACTTAGCAAGGCTCTAAGCAACTTAGGGAGACACTGTCTCAAAAAGTAAAAATGCTCTGGGGATGTGGCTCAGGAGTTAAGCACCCCTGGATTCAGTACCTGGTACCAAAAGGGGAAAAAAAAAAACAACTCAAATTTTAATCCACATAGGATCAAGTCACTAAAAAAGCAAAATTCTTTGTGTCTTAAATCACTACTTTGCATAAAATATTGTGTTAGGCTCCGTTGCATACTTAAAATTTACATTCATTTTACCACGGTCCCATCAAGTGCTTGCTGTGACCGCCACTCACTTTTTGCCTTCAAACACTAATCCCTGAACTGAGTGCGTCTCCTCCTTTCTAGTTAGGTTATGCAGGCTTATTTAGACCCATTCGTGTAGCTCGTCATCACTGTCTGCCCCGGTTCCGCCACCTTACCTAACATCACTCTACCCTTGTATTGTTCTACTTTCTTGTTAGCATGTACAGTTGCTGTCGGAAATCACTTACTTTACTGTGTTTATTTCTGACCTCCCTGGTTAGAAAGTGTTTGCAAGGGCAGGAAGGAGCCTTGTCAGCACTGTTTTTCACCTGTGAGAGCATTAGCTGTCACCTGGTCGGAGCTCACCAAGTCCTATTGATTAAACAGAGGACTAGCTGACTCTTAGATGACTTAGAAATGAGAATCTTACCTCTTTTTAGCGTCAACTAATTTCCTCTCCTGCTTAGATTAAAAATATGAAAGGTCTGTATAGTTGTCAGGTAAAGCTAAGAATACAAATGCACTCAGATGGAGAAAAATTTGTTCTTGTTTCCTTTATTTTAAAGGAACTGTTAGAAGTATTAGTACTTTAAAATTTGGGGGGGGAGGAAATTACCATGATTGCTGATTGGCATTTTTGATGTATTGTGACCCTTAGAATCTGAGATGTAATGTAGTACAATTCAGGCACAACTCGGGTCACATGATATTCAGCTACTGAAGATGATTTTAACATACTTAAAATTAAGCATGTTAATCTAAAATTCTCTCTCCACATCCATAGGATGTAATTCCTGTTCATTACTACCTAATACCTCCACCAGCAAAGACTAAGAATGGCAGCAAAGATAAGGAAAAAGATTCAGAAAAAGAGAAAGATTTAAAAGAAGAGTTTACTGAAGCATTGCGAGATCTTAAAATTCAGTGGATGACAAAGTAGGTTTTTGAGTGGATTTTGTTATCTTTTGTGATAAGGAAATTTTTAATTTTTTAAAATTTTAATCAGTTGCTTTAATTTGATCCTGAAGAGAATTTTATTGGTTGGTAGGTATACCAAAGGGGGGAAAAAAAACTTTTTCCAACTCTATGTCCTTTTATTATTTTTCTCTGTATTTTTACATGTAGCAGTGTGTATGATAATGTGTCCTCGTTTTCCAGTTATTTTTTGGGTTTGAGCATTTCCTGTGTTATTTATAGACCTTTAAAAGAACCATTTTATTTATTTGTTTATTTAAAGAGAGAGAGAGAATCAATTTTATTTTTAGTTTTGCATTTGGCTTTTGTTGCTTTGGCAGTTATACAGGTGGTGCTGGGGTTTGAACATGACTGCTTGCACATGCCAGGCAAGTGTGATACCACTGAGCCACTGCTCCAGCCCTAAAGAACTGTTTTAAATAGCCATATGGTTTATGGTCCTGTGGATGCAATGTAACATATTTAAACATTTATATTTGTGCGTGTGTGTGTTTGTGTGTGTTTATAATTTTTCTCTAATGCTGTGATGAGCATTTTTT
>PVKS010030437.1:0-24404 GCA_004027875.1 Aplodontia rufa
CTGCACTGCTGGAGCCCAACTCTTCCCTGGAAACGTGCGCAGCCATTACTGAAAATTAAATTAGGGGCTGGAGTCAGGGTGCTTGCCTAGCATGCACAAGGCCCTTGGTTCAATCCCCAGCACTGCAAAAATGTGTAAGCAAATAAATATTAAACTTTCAGCTAAATAAATAATGGTGATAAATATTTAAAGCTCACCCTGTCTTAATTATTTTACTATTATAGCCTCTCTGCCTTCAGGTTATTTGTCTGCCGTCTCTGTACTTTGCAAACCCGGTAGGAGGACATGCTCCTGTCCATCTCTTCCCAACTCCATTTAACGATGTCATATGAGTCGCCTGCAGTCTGACACAGTGAAGCAATTCACATGGCGGAGATTGCCAGATGCTACACAACGGCTTTTCCAGGTCAGGGCTCTGCGAAGCAGCCTCCTGCCAGGGTGAGAGCGGATCAGACACTGGATGCTCCTCAACATCTTGTGCGGCACTACTGAGTCCTTGGCCACCTTTTCTGCTCATCTGCCTTGCGACCTCTCGCTTCCAAGGGGCCAGATTTGGGGTGGAACAGAACTTTGGGTAGCACCCCCTCTGCAAGTCTGTGGGGTCTTCAGGATCTCCAAACCCTCGCCAGGTCTCTCCTTGGAAGTTCAAGCAACTTTCCTCAGGACAGCAGTACTTTCCCTGCTGCTCACCAGGCTGCCGCAAAGACTGGGCATCTAGGTTCTGCTAAGTCACCAGGGATACGTTGTCAAGAGTATGCCCAGAGACTGGCATTCCCACCCCAGCCCTGCACCTCCTCAGCTTATACCAGGTGGTTTGCCCCCAAGAAATTCGGGTAAACAAAGTTGAAGGTCAAAGAATGTCATCAGAGGGTGGCTGGATAGGTCCCTTTACAAGCTGGATGATTTTCCTTCCGGCCCCATAGGAAGGTCTTGCAGTGGAAGCTCCTCTCTCCCACCACCCACCCCATCACACAGGCCCCCTTAACTTTCACTCTTGTTCTGTAGCAGCTGGTCAGTCCTGGCTTAGTGCCCTCTGCTCACTCCAGCTGGTCTCCCCACAGTAATCCTTTTTAAGTGTGAAAGTGGTCTGAGGCCACCGCCTTTCCACATTCCATGGCCGGGGTACCAGGCCCAGCAGACCTGGCCTCCGTATCCTCTCCAGCCTCATCTTTTGGCAGCCTCACCTGCTGCCCTAATTATTGCCTGCATCACCCCCTGCCTCCCAGGCCCTTCACAACTCTGGGTTGCTCTCTCCACAAAGCCTCCACCCACTCCACACCTCCCCTTGGCCTGGTGGGCTGTCTTCAGAGCTCGGATAGGGGTACCTTCTCCCCAAGATGTTGAGTCTCTTTCGTGGGCCCTCCAGCATCCCTGGCCTCCTGCCGTTGGAGTCTGCAGCTCACGGTGCTCCCATGGTGGCCTCTGTAGCTGCTGTGATGCACCCTGCACCCTGTTTTCCAGGGCTGCTTTGTCTTGGTGTGGCTCATTGTGAGCGCTCAGGAAAGGGTTTGGGGAGTTGTTTTTGTTGTTGTTCATTGGTTTTTGTTCTCCCACCCACCACCCCCGCTCCTCCGCAGTCCTACAGATTGAAACCAGGGCCGAACACATGCTAGGCAAGGGCTTCACCACTAAGCTACATCCGCAGTACATTTTATTTTATTTTGAGACAAGGCCTTGCTAAGTTGCCCAGGCTGGTCTCCAAATAGAGATCCTCCTGCCTCAGCCTCCTGAGTAGCTGGGATTGAAGGTGTGGGCCACTGCGCCCAGCTTTAGGAAATATTTGAATGAATAAATGATAACCTCAGACCCCTGCCATGCTGGCCCTTGTAGGGTCATGGCCTCAGAGGAGGAAAGGCCAGCGGTTTAGGAACGCGTGCTCCGAAGGGGCTTGGGTGCATGTTCCAGCCATGCCGCTGTCTTACTGTGCCCTCGGGGACTTTGTCAACTTGAGTGCTGCTAAGAATTCTCCATCCATTAACTCATTCAGTCCTCACAATCACTCTGTGAGGGGCGTACCATTGCGGGACTCACTCAGACAGGACAGAGGCTTTCAGCCAGGAAGCAACGTTTATCCCAGCAACTCTGCCGAGCGGATTCACATCCAAAGGCCGAGCCCAAGCGCAGCGGGCATTGCCTTAGGTACCTCTGTCTGTTCCCCCTTGCATGGTAGCCCCTTTGCCACCCTTACATGGTGACATGCATTCTGATTGGGTGTTCGGTGGTGCGGCAGAGTTGCACGTGCGCACAGACACTGATTGTGCCTCTTCCCTGTGTTCTGGAAGGGCTCTTACCACAATACTGCTGTGGCTACTATTACTCCTTTAAAAAGAACAAGAAGGGGTCTGGAGGGGCTGGAGCGGTGGCTCCGCGGTTATAGCACTTGCCCAGCATGCGCGAGTACTCGGGTTCAAACCCCAGCACCATGCGTACAACTAAGTGTCAGAGCAACGAAAGCCATGCGAAAAACTCAATAAAAATTGATTCTCTCTATCCCTCTCTCTCTCGCACTGTCCTTCTCTCTTTAAAAAAAAATTTTTGAAATTAAATGTTTTATTAAAAAAAAAAGAAAGAAAGAAAAGAAAGAAGAAGCTAAGGCACAGGGCAAGCGTCCCTGATCTGAAATCCAGAAACCCAAAACACTCTGCAATCCAAAACTTTTGAGAGCTGACCTGACCAGGCTCAGGTTTTTGGATTTTTGCATTCAGGATGCTCCATCAGTAAAGTTTATGCAAACAATCCCAATCCCAAAACTGTAAAATCTGAAGCCCTCGTGTGCTCAAGCATTTCAGATCAGGGAGATGGGAAATAAAGATTTGAAGCTCACAGTTAGCCACGGGGCTGCACCGCACAGCTTAGCCCAGGAAACACAAGCTCCAGAGACCACAGCACGGGGGACCTCAAAACTCAAGGAGTGATCCGAACTTACCAGATTGCTGGCCTGATCCCTCTTCAGCTGTAACCCAGAACAGAATGCTCCATCGGGGGTAAGTCCCTTCCAGCAAGGCAACACGGTGTGGGTGTCAATAACAAGAGCACGAACCGAAAACAACTGGGCACAGTGAACCTCGGGAACCCAGTTCCCTCACCTGTAGAACAGGGTGGGTAAAAAAGGCCCGGGACTGCCTACCCGGCAGCTTGTTCTTCCGTTCCTTGAGATAAAAAACGGAACGGGGGTAGTAGATGATGGAAGCTATAAAATGCACTGGTTCACAAGGGAAGCCAAGGAGGCAGAGTGACAGTTCCAGCGGGGGTGGCCGAGACCGTGTGGTCTCAGATATCACCGCCCCACGTCCCTCCCTTCTCCTCCCTTCATTCAGCCAAGCGTGGGCACGACGGCAGCCTCCACTGACCATGCTTCCGTGCAAACGCGACTCAGGGTTTCTAGGTTGGGGGTTGTAATTTTTTAAATTGACATGATTTCCAAAATAAGATCTAACATATACCTTTTTGGCCTTGACGTCACTGTGAAAAAGTGAATTCCGAAACACCAACAACATTCATACACACACACATCCCTCAAGGCATTCTTTTATTTTTTTTTAAGAGAGGGACAGTGAGAGAGAGAGAGAAAAACAGAGTCAATTTTTTTCAGTTCTTCCTGTGGCCTTTGTTGCTTGGACACTTGGTTGGGTACGTGGTGCTGGGATTCAAACCCGCGTACTCACGCACACCAGGCAAGCGACGCAACGGCTGAGCCACCGCTCCAGCTCCTCAAGACATTCCTTATAAATGGGAAAGAATTTATTGGTGAAGGGCAGTTTATGCTCATCTTGTATAGGATTTTGTTTGTAAAGCAGGACCTTTAGACACTTGGGTTTGCTTGTTTTTGAGTGGTCAGAAAAGCTACCACAAGGCAGATGAGGATGGCGTGGCAAACATGAGTCCTCGCATTCTTTGCGTTTGAATAGGTTACGATGGGTTTATAGGTCTGAGTCCTTCCAAGACGGAGTTTGTTGGCTCACCAACCATGCAGGAGAGTCTCATTAACCTGATTTAGCAAAGGGAAGTTAAGGGACTTGATCCAGGCCCTAGTGGGTCCAACCACCGTGGCCATCAGCACTGTTATCGTCACCCCTAGTTTTAGCATGCTAGGAGAGCACTCCAACAATGTCCCCTCTTCTTCCAGGAGCTGAGATTACAGGCCTCTGATGTCACCATTCTTCAAACACCAAGTAGGTCATAAAGCAATGGAAAGAGTGCTCTGGTACATCAGTCCTTATTCTTCATTAGGAGAAGTCAAAGGGACCACATCCCAAACTGGAGGGTGGCCACCTCTGCTTCCTATCTCACTTTCCCTCCTGGGTTATCCAACACCTAGGCCCTTACAGCATGGGTCTGGGGTGTGCCTGGGACCAGAGTCTACCAGAAATGCTATTTTAACGAGGATTCAGTACAGGACAGGTCAAAAGCTTTAGGGCTAAATATGTCCAAGCTACTGTGTTTGTCCAATGTGGCCCTCACAGCTGCTGACCCAGAAACACTGCTTATTTTTGGAAGTTTGGACAAACTCCCAGCCTGATGGATCACTTTTCCTCTGGTACACAGAAATGACTTAACTAAGAACCTCAAGTGGACAGGAGCCTGGTCACCTAATCAGGATCCCAATGAGGTGCCTTTTCCCACAGGGCACAGCCTGCCCAAGCTCGTCGGAATGAAATAAAGATGAGGAACAGCCCAAGCTGGACTGCTTGGGCTTCAAGCGACTTTGGACAAATTTCTGACCCTCCTTGAGCGTCAGTTTCCTCATCTGTAAAGTGCAGATGATAAACCTTAAAATCATTATGCTAACAAGACGCCAGACACAAAAGGTCACATGTTTATTACATGATTCTATTTATGTGAAATGTCCGGAGTAAGTGAATCCTAGAGATGGAAAGCGAATTAGTGGTTGCCAGGGGCGGGGCAGAGGAGAATGGGGACAGCTGCTAAACCGGCAGGAGTCTGTCTCCAGGCGATGATGGTATTCTAGACCTGGACAGTAGTGGCTGCCACCATTCACACGTGATACCACCAAACTGTATGCTTCAAAATGGGTAAGATGATGAATTTTCCGTTAGATGTATTTTTTAAATGCAATTAGTGAGAATTTGTCTGTACCCTCCTTCTGTGCCTGGCAGGAAGGGAGTCAGGATCCAAGAGGGGCAGGTGGTATCTGGCTAGGGACAGACCTCGACCTCATAAGCACCAGTCCGATTGCTCCTAAGCCCATGAGAAAGTCCCTTTCATAAGCAGGTTCTCCACGTGGGTGTACTTCTGCGTATTTATACATTCAATCTTCTGAATGGCTAAGAGCATCTCAGAATTTGTAAGTGGCCTATTCAGTATGAGACCAAAGCCCAGGCTCTTTCCACAGGCTAAGCATCCCTCATCTGAAATGCCTCAGAGGAGAGGTGTTTCAGATTCTGGGGTGTTTTAGATTCTGGAATATTTGCATATATATATATATATGCAATAATATTTGTGTATATATATGTATATATGTATATATATATGTATATATATATATATGTATATATATACATAATGAGCTCTATTAGACCCACATCTAAACACAAAATACTTTTCTACAATATTCTTCGTGCCCCTACATTTTGGCTGTGTGAGATGACATAGGAGGTCAGATGTGGAAATTTCCACCTGGGGGGTTCTCATGTTGCTGTTCGAAAAGTTTAAGATTTGGGGGAATTTTGGATTTTTTGGACTAGAGATTCCTAATGTGTATTATATTATCACCCAAGAGAAAATATACTATTTTTTATTACTACACATATATACTTCTTTCACTCTTTGAAAGTCTTTCAAATTCTTTGTCTTTATTCTCATAATAACCCTGTGGAGCAGGTGTTATCTCCATTTTACAGAAGAATCAAAGTAACGAGGGCTGGAGCGGTGGCTCAGCGGTTATGGAGCTTGCCTGGCATGTGTGAGTAGGCGAGTTCAAACCCCAGCACCATGCACACAACAATGTCTCAGAGCAATAAAAGCCACATGAAAAACTAAATAAAATTGATTCTCTCTTTCTCTCTCACTGCCCCTCTCTCTGTTAAAAAAGTAATGAAGGAATCATGTTTAACCCAAACCGTCTCGGCGATATTACTTTGTTTTTGTAAACTCTGGATTGCTGTCTAAGTATTTTCCCATCGGGCATGGTAATCCTGACCCTGTCCCCTCTAGCCCCCATGTCCCTAACTGAACTGCTCTACATCAGCTCAGTTAGATGCATATTTCTCTCTTAAGAAAAAGTCCAAGAGAGAAAGTGTATTTAGTCTGATACTTCTGGCCTCTGAAAAAGAGCAGAATAAACAAAGACAATAGAAAAGAAAATCGCAGGAGCATATTAATAGACTTCCTTCATTAAACTCATCTACTGAGCATGTATTATTCCTCTAGTATGGCCTGGGCAGATCTAGGACACAAGATCTTCTGGTCTCGAGAAATCTGCAGTCCAAAGTGGTGTTACCTAAACCTGAAGGATCTACCAGAGCTTTTAAAAATAAAGATTCCAGGGCTGGAGCAGTGGCTCTGTGGTTATGGCACTTGCTCGGCATGCGTAAGTACATGGGTTCAAACCCCAGCACCCACGTGCACAACTAAGTGTCAGAGCAACAAAAGCCATGGGAAAAACTCAATAAAATTTGATATTCTTTCCCTCTCTCTCTCTCTCTCTCACTGTCCCTCTCTCTTTAAAAAAAAAAAAAATAGAGATTCTAGGGCCCTGTCCTCTAAGTTTTTAAGCAGAGCCCAGGAATCTGGATTTTGAAAACCTTTCTCCATGATTAGAACTAACAGTCAAGCCTAGTTCTTCCTCAATTTACCCAGATGGAGGAGACAAAGGGAGTCCTTGTTAGGTATGCAGATCCCAGGCCTCTGTCCTGCGTGCGGCCATGGAATCAGAATGTTGAACCAGCACCTCCGGTAGTGCCTGGGATCCCGCAGTTTGGGAGGCACCACGCTAAGCAGTTACAGAAACGGCGCACACAACCCAGATCTCACCCCTCAGGTACTGATAACCTGGTGCAGGAACAGCCCCACAAGACACGTGGGGTCCCGCAGCACAAAGTGAAGACAGCGTCCTATAATGTCAAAGCCACATGGAAGAAGTGCTCCATTCTCATAGGGTTTCTTCCTCCTTTGGGCAAAAATTCAGTAAGAAGGGACCCTCAGCATGTGTTCACGCCATAAACCACAACCATCAAATCAGCTTGAACTAACTCTAATTTCTAAGAGATTGCTTCTGTGCTAAGACCTTTGGTGCCAAATTAACCAGAAGATGTTTCTTCTGTAAAGCCGGGAACCTGTACACACCTCAAACAGCCTATAAATAAAAATGGACATAAAAATAGCTTGGGAAAATACTACCTAATTTACCCATAATAGAAATACCCAGGAATCCCTAACAATTGAAGGGCTGACGCCAGCCCCCCTAATAAGTACACCAAACCGTATTATTCCACGTGTGAGTATAATTTCTAAATTGCGGTGTATAATACAGGAGGGTGTATGCTCCGCGGAAGGAAAAGAAGTATTTACATGAGTGCTATTACTCAGCTGCTTCATCCCCTGATGAGAAAAATCAAAGGAATTATTGGAACAACGCATTCATTGAGGCCCGGGAGCAGAATGCTTCAGGAAAAGGCTATCATTAATCTTTATGCAATAGCAGAGATAAATCAGTGCTCTGTGCCAGTGAAGCGTCCAGAGGAGCAGGCCTTTGTGAGAGCAGCCTCGCTCTGTACACCCCCAGTAGCCAGGAGAGCTGCGCCCCCATTCATCCGCACCCCAGCAAAGCCTGCACTAGGACGAGCCATTGACTAACTTTGGGAACAAAGGGGACAGCTACTACGGATGAACGGATCACCCATCAGTCAGCTTCCCAAATCCCGAATCTGATGGAGGTAGTAGCTTGCAGCACCTATAGGAACAGCCTAAGCTCCTGATTTGACATAAGAGAAACTCCAAGAGAGAGCCCAACCCAGCTCATGTTTAGCCTTTCCTTCTGCTATAGGTGGACTTTGTTCCCCAAGGCTCCATGTGTTGAAAGCTTATTTCCCCGGGGTGTTGGGAGGTGGTGTGGAACCTTTAAGAGGTGGGGCCTACTGTCCGTGGAAGGGGGCACTCAGGCTTCCCATTTTTGCAACTTGCGCACACAATCCTACCATTTATCCATCCTGCCATGAAGCTTTCATCAGAGCTGAGCTGGTGGTGGCACCATGCCCTCAGACTTCCGGAACTATGAGCTGAATAAACCTCTTTTCTTTATAAAGTTAGGCTGCCTCAGGTATTACATTACAGCAACAAAAAAATATTAATGCTCTTCCCCTTCCTTTTTGTGCTTCCTCATGTTCCATCTTAGACCCCAACATTTTGGAGTATTGGAGGTTTCTAAGCATACCTTGAGATGGTGATTTAAATTGGCACAATTTCCCTCCTCCACTTCACCCATCCATAGACATTCAGAAATGCTGAAGAACTTTGTGATGGTCACAAGTGGAAGCAGCCCAAATAGCTAGAGGTCAAGAAAGTGGCTAAACTCCATAGAAACAATGCACTAGTCAGTCCCACACCCACAAAAGGATTAATACCGCCTAAAATGTCAGCAGTGTCACTTCAGGTTTGGGGGCACTTGGTGTTGTTTTTTTTTTTTTGTTAACCAGCCAGAAGAGACCCTCCTGCCTCAGCCTCCCCAGTAATTTGGTCTATAGGCATGTCCTCCCACCCACCGACTGATAGTCACCCTTGAGAAACTCTTCCTAGAGAAGCTGCATTAACGGCCCAAGGTCTTCACCCATTTAATTCCACAGGGCCTTCCCATCACCAGGGCGGGGCTTCATCCCTGTCCCTGAACTCTGTGCTTGCTTTGGACAGCAGAATGTGGTAAAATGACAATATGCATTTCTATTTATGGTCTGCTACTGCTATTCACAAGCTAGTGGTCTGGCACCAGGAAGGGGAGGAGAGACACATGGAATGGAGCCAGCCCTCAACTGAACCCAGCCTAAATCTACCAACCAAACTCATGAAAAGTAATCACTATTGCTTTAAGCCACTAAATTTTGGGGGGATTTGTTACACAGTAATAGCTAACTATTACACATATAATGCTGCTTCATGCTTTGATACATGCTGTTCCCCCGCTTTAAAGGAATTCCTACCCCCAAAGTACAGTGGTGCTGCAATCCCAGTGACTCAGGCAGCTGAGGCAGGAGGATCACAAGTCAAGACAGTCTAGGAAACTTAGCAAGGCCCTGTCTCAAACTAAGGGACTGGGGATATAGTTCAGTGGTAAAGTTGCCCCTGGGTTCAATAACTGGGACTGAAAAGATCCCCACCACACCCACATCTTACTTGGAAAACTGTTCTTTATTTTTCAAAATTCTCTCATCTCCTCTTCCAGAAGTTCTTCTCATAATCCCTACGGAGAAGTGATCCGTGCCTCACCTCCTAGGCACCTTTGCTGCTCAACTCTCATAGTTCCACCCCCCATCTCTATCTCTTGCTAGACACTGAACTCCCCGAGAGCAGAGACTTTGTCTGTGGTCACAGGGAAGCACAGCCATTGGGGTGGACACTCAGGAAATATTTGTGGAATGCCAAGGGATGGACTGGAAGTCGTGGGAAGGTGGTTATCAAGGGCATTTACGAGCTTTGGCTCTCGCTCTGGAATGGTACCTGGAACAGGGCCCAATCCTTGTGACTAAAAAAAAAGGAAAAAAAGAAAAGAAATCTCTGGCTGCAGCCTGCAGTCTGGGCTTCCCTGCCAGTCAAAGTCGTCAGTGAGAGGAACAGCCTTTGCCATTACTGTTTAGCACAATGAAACGGTTTAGAGGAGAGCCTTACCTTCAGGAAATTCCAATGAGCCTGCTTTATTGTTCCCTCCAACGGTAATGATTCCCATGGGATTGAACGGAGTGTAAAATAATTGCTGAGACGTCCCTTGCTGTGGACAGAGAAGGCTGCACAAGATGTAGGGCTCCTGCTCCTCTCGGGAGGGACCAGGCTCACTCATGATACAAGGGTGTCATTGGAGCCTTCCAGAGTGGAAAGAGGCCACCCTGGAAGCAGGGACACAGGAGATGCAGAAGAAAAAAGACGCCAGCTCAGGTTGCCTCTGATCTCGCTGGTCTCGGGCTCATCTGTAAAGCAGAGATACGAAACCTTGCTAAAGAAGTGTGATGATGGGAGACGGTGCCCAAGCAAGCGCCTGGAGCAGAGGAGGGGCTCCGAGACCTCTCCCTTCCCTCCTGCAGCAATGGGGAGAAGAAACACATCCAAACAGTGTGTCAAAATCAAGGGACACCAGGGGCTGGAGCGGTGGCTCGGCAGTTACAGGGCTTGCCTGGCATGCACAAGCACACGGGTTCAAACCCCAGCACCACGTACACAACTAATCGTCAGAGCAATGAAAGCCATGTGAAAAACTCAATAAAAATTGATTCTCTCTCTCTCACAGTGAGAGAGGTACAGTGAGAGAGACGAGAAAGAGAGAAACAATTTTATTTAGTTTTTCACATGGCCTTAGTTGCTCCAACACTTAGCTGTGTACATGGTGCTGGGGTTTGAACTCAGGTCCTCGTGCTTGCCAGGCAAGCGCCAAATCCGCTGAGCCACCGCTCCAGCCCCTCACTTTTTCTCTTTAAAAAAAAAAAAATTCAAAGGATCCCAGCCAAGACAACATAAGCTCCAGAGAGAGACTCCTAGAAAGCTGAGTAGGGAACAATGCAGCAGGACCTGGAGGGCACCGGAAACCTGCTAGCCCCCAGCACCAACGCATGCGGCCGGATCCTGAACGCTCGACCGTTTCTCTGGCAGGAATGGCTTAAGGAACCGTGGACTGTGCAACCACATGCAGTCCTGGTTTAATGTTTTGCTGTTACTATCTGAAAACTTGATCTTTGTTTTACTTGAGAAATTTATTTGTTGAACAATCATACAAGTTTTTAACAAAATAATATAAAATGTATATAGATTCTGAAGATTAGATTTACCTCCAAGAGTGTCCCCCCAGTTACCCACCTTATCCCTCCCTTCCCCTTCCCACAATATCTCTAAAAATGTATTATGTTGTATAACATTACACCTTATCTGGATTTAAAACATGAAAATAGACCACCTTTCTCAATGGCCAGGTCTAGATCCAGCCTCCACGGATGAGTGGAGACATTCGACCCTTGGTTCTCTGGGTTAAGCTGATTTCACTCAGCAGAATTTCTTCCGTAGCCATCCATTTACCTTCAAAGGCTGCAATATTGTTTCTAATTGCTGTGTAAAACTCCATGGTATACATGTACCACAGTTTTGGGATGCATTCATCCAGTGAGGGACATCTGGGTTGTTTCCATGATTTAGCTATTGTAAATCGTGCTGCTATGAACATAGATATTGCTGTGTCACTATAATGTGCTGATTCTAAATCCCCTGGAAAGATACCCAGGAGAGGAATAGCAGGGTCATATGGTGGGCTCGTCCCTAGTTTTTTGAGGATTCTCCACACTGCTTTCCCGAGGGGCTGTTCCAGTCTGCAGCTCCACCTAAGAGGCACTGGATGTTTATTTTGCGCCAGGCTTTGCAGCAACCAAGCCAGCCCCACCCTCATTCTTCAGTCCCTACTGGCAAGAGACAGAGCTAGCTGCTACAGATGCATGCAGCCCACGGCGGGATACGCAAGCCTGGAGATTCCTGGAACCATCCTAGGACAGGATGCTCAAGGGTCGGGGAGGACACAGGACTTTGCAGAGTAGACCCTTTTGACAGGACACCTTCAGCTGCCCGGGGAGAACAGGGACCATAAGAGACTTAGACCATAGAGAAAATTAACCAAAGTCAGAGCGTAGCAGGACTGAAATTTGACCCAGGTAGTGTTGATGCTGGGCCTGTGCCACCTTTGCTTCTGGGACATTTTTCCAGCCAGCATTTTCCTTTGAGCCTTGCTAACTGTAAAATGTGACTGAGTGTTTTTGTGTTCAAATGCAGCTGGGGAAAGTGGTATGTTGTGAGTCATCTTTTGCAGAGGTATGGTTACTCTGGGAAACGGAATGCCTTGTGGGAAAGAGGAAGGGCAGAACACGCTCAGCCCACCTGACAATGTTGTTGCCCAAAGTCGCACCCAGAGGACGTGGGAAAGTTTTGCTTCCTTTCAGCTGACAGAACGAGGGTAGATCTGTCACACCGAGCTGAGCTGTCGTGTAAAAGCTGGGCAGCATTCAGACCCTGACATGGAACTTTAGATGATAACAGCGTATTGATTTGTGAATTGCATCTGGTCAGAATTGGGTCCGTCAGCAAGGCCGGTTTCTGCCAATGCAATTATTCCCATTGACACAGCAGTTGAATATCAATATCAATAACATTTGCCTTTTGAGAAGGAAGAAACATCAACTAAGGGCCCACATGAGGGATTCGGAAGGTGGTTCCAACAGGTCCGTAGCCCAGAACCCCCGGGGACTGCAATGGCCTCCAGAGCAGCCAGCTCCAGGCCCCCAGCTCTCCAGGACCACACCCGTGTCGCCCCACCATCCGTCTTCATCTCCATGAGAAGGCACCAGAAAACCACAGGCCGTGATTGTAGACCAGTCCGCATCCGTCAGGGTTCTCCAGAAAGACAGACACGTTGGGCCATGGCTTGGATGTGGAATGTTCCCCAAAGGAGGCCCCTGTGTGCCCAGGGTGCTGCTGTCAGGAGGCCTGTAGCTTACCGGGGGCGTGCCTGGAAGGGGACTTGGACCTCACCCCCAGGTCACTCCCCACTCTTCTACCCTGACGGGCTGACCTGCCACAGGCCCAGAGCAACGGAGATTCATCAAGGACTGAAACCTGAAACCTCTAAAACTGTAATCCAGATGATTATCTCAGGTTTTTATTGCAGCAATAGAAAGCTGACTAAAATAGGTGATAGATAAATAGAGAGGGAATTTGTTAGGGGAATCGGCTCCTGTAACGAGCCCCACGACTGGCCGTTGCAGCCGGAGACCCTGAGACATCAACAGCATGACTCAGTACAAGACCAGGGGTCCCAGAAGCGGGAAAGCCAATGGCGTGATTCTCGGCTCAGGGCCAAAGGCCCACAACGCCAGGAAGCAGCTGGAGGGAATCCTGAAGGTCAGAGGCCAGAGAGGGTCTGGAGTGGTGCCTCAGAGAATGGAGCACTTGCCTGGCATGAGTGAGAACCCGGGTTCAAACCCCAGGACCACATGCACAACTAAGTGTTGGGGAAATAAAGGCCAGAGAGAAAAATAAATAAAATTGATTCTCTCTTTCTCTCTCGCTCTCTCTCTCCCCCTCTCTCTCTAAGAGAAAAGGACAGAGAGATAGAGCAAATTAATTTTATTTAGTTTTTCATGTGGCCTTCACTGCTCCAACACTTCATTGTGTACGTGGTGCTGGGGTTGAACCTGTGCATGCCAGGCAAGCGCTACAACTGCTTAGCCACCACTCCAGCCCCTGTCCCTATCTCTCTCTCTTTTTAAAAGAGGGACAGAGAGAGAGAGAGAGAGAGAATCAATTTTATTTAGTTTTCCATGTGGCCTTCATACTCCAACACTTCATTGTGTACGTGTGTTGGCTTCAGTCTCCAACGTGGTGCTAGAGTTCAAACCCGAGTTCTCACACATGCCAGGCAAGCACCATAACCACCAAGCCACCACTGCAGCCTCTGTCCCCTCTTTAATTTTTTTATTGGTGTATTATAGTTGTACATAATGATGGGATTTGTTGCCATGTATTCCTAGTTGCACACAATTCAGCAATATAATTTGGTCAATATCCCCACCCTGCCACACCCTTCTACCTCCCTCCTCCTATTCCCCGATCCCTTACCTCTCTTCTGGGTCCTATATTTATCAAAAAAAAAAAAAAACAAGTACAGTGTCATAATTCTTACACCTATGAAGAACATTTTTATACGCATAACTATAGTATATACAGTGACACTTATAAAAGCTTGGAATGTACCTTGCTTATCTTGGTTCCAACCTTTCCCCTTCTCCTCCCTATCATCCCTTGTTATCTTTGACATATATTGACAATAGGATTAAGCATTTACATTTTTGTAAAGCAGCGCAGCTTGTTCAAATATCTTATGCAGTATCTTGCAGGTGTATCTCATAAATATTAATAAATTGTATTTTTGTTCTACGTTTCTAATCCATGAGTTTATCTACCTTTTCCCCAAGCCTGGATTTTGGTCCAGCCTCCACAAATGAGGGACATTTGGCCCTTGACTCTCTGGGTTTGGCTAACTTCACTCAGCATGATTTCTTCCATTGCCATCCATTTACCTTCAATGGATGCAATATCACTATTTCTAGTAGCTGAGTAAAACTCCGTTGTGTGTGTGTGTGTGTATATCAGAGCTTTTGGATCCATTCATCCAGTAAACCTGTCCCTCTTTCTTTAAAAAAATAAAAATAGGGGCTGGAGCGGTGGCTCAGCGGTTTCTGCACTTGCCTGGCAAGCACGAGGACCCGGGTTCAAACCCCAGCACCACGTACACAACTAAGTGTTGGAGCAACAAAGGCCATGTGAAAAACTAAATAAAGTTGATTCTCTCTTTCTCTGTCTCTCTCACTGTCCCTCTCTCTTTAAAAAAAAATAAATAAATAAATAAAAATAAAAATAAACAAAAACCCAGAAAGCTTGGCACTCTGGTCTCCAAAGGCAGGAGAAGAAAAGTGAGCACCAGTCCCAAGAGAGAGAGGAAACTGCTCTCTTTTTACTCTCTCTGGGCCCCTGGCTGTGTAGATGGCACCTGTCCCCATGGAGAATGGATTCTCCCCACTCTGCCACTAACTCCATCTCCTCTGAAAACACTCCTGTAGATCCACCCAGAAGTAATGCTTTGCCAATTCTTCAAGTATTCCTAAGTGCAGTCAAGTCACAGCTAAAATTGAGTGTCACACTCTAACACCACTCCTCTCCAATGGCCACCCTGGAATTCAACCCTTGATATGGTATCTACTGGTGGTGCAGATACTGTGTTCCAACCCCAACTGGTGCACTTCAAGTCAATCCTGGCACTTCCTGCCGGGAGCTCACGGAGACTCTAAAAGGTAAGGGCTTCCTGTCCCACAAGACTGATCTGACTTTAGAAACTACGGGCACTTTGGAAATTCCCAGGCCACCGTCCCTTCTGAATGCCTGGCTACAAAGTGAGGTTCTCACTGCACCCAGATTTACTAGCTGGTTACAATGACTCACAGAGCTCAGGAAAGTACTACACTCATGATTAGAGCTCATCATGAAATGAAAAGAAATGTAGGCCAAGAAGTGAGAGGGTCTCCAAAGAAGAGCTCCCCTTCCCGCCCCATTGGAATCTGGACACATCAGCCTCCCAGTGCATTGCTGTGCTCATGAGCCAGAAATCCACAGAGTTCCAGAGTCCCAAGCTTTACTGGGGCTCTATTATGGAGAGTGGCAGAATCACTTGGTCACACTATTTTGAACTCAGTCTCTAATCCTGTTACTACCCAGCTGGCTCAGTCTCAGCTCTCTGATGATATGGTCGGTCTTTCTGGCAACCAGCCTCCATTGTGAAGCTGTCTTGGACCCACTGTGAGTCGTAAAACTTGCATGAACTCAGGTGGGACCCAAGGGGCTCATGAACAGCAATGGCATGGCTATCAGCTGAGAAATTCCAAGTGTTTTAGAAGTTGCATGCCAGGACCCCAGGCCAAAACCAAACAAATTCTTTGCTATACAGAACATGTATCCTGCCTTTGCCAACATAAATAGAGCCAGCCAGAGTCCTTTAGTTTGTCTTTTTCACTTTTAAGAGGACATACTAAAGGAGCTGGTTGCCTTCAGTACCAGGAGAATTAGTGTACACTAATTCTCAGAGATATTTCTTTTCTTGAAACTCTAACCCAAAATCAGCATCACTGAAATTTTGGGCATCCAAACTTCCAAACTAAGACCTCCCCCACCCCTGGAGACAAACCCAGGCCAGCAGCAAACCCAGAACACTGTCCTAATGATATTACAAACCCACAGAAATTGTAAAACGGGATACTCATTTTGCATTCCCCACAGCCAGCATCTATTAAAATGCCAAGAACTTACCTGGTGCTCAATAAATACTTGTTCAATTTAATTAGCTGGTTAATCTGAGTATTAACTATAATGTATCCAATTCAGAAAACCACAAACATTTAATGAGCACTCACTGCAAGCCAAGCTTTTGAGAAATAACAAAGAATAAAGTACGGTCCCTGATCCCTGGGAGCTGTCTATGGAGAGGGGAAGACAAAATACTAAAGCAATAATTATATTATAAACTTGATAACAGCAGTACTGCGGGCCTTCAATAATGTTTTGTGGTTGTCACTTTGGGTCCTAGGGGCTGAACCTAGGACTTCAGGTGTGCTGAGCAAGCTCTCTGTCCCTCAGCTGTACCCCTGCCCCAGTGATGAGCATTTTTTTAACTAGTAATATATATGTTGTGAGATTAGGAGGCAATAATGTTAAGGATGGAGTTCACAGAAGAAAAGATGTTCAAGCAACCTGACTGGGGTGGGTTAGCGCTCAGCAGAGGATCATGAGTACATCTGGGCAAAGTAAAACTGTGAAAGCAAGAGAAAGTGTGGATAAGCTTCCAAAAGGACACACAGGAGGGCTGGAGCAGTAGCTCAGCGCTTGGAGCGCTTGCCTGACAAGCACAAGAACCCGGCTTTGAACACCAGCGTCACAGACACAACTAAGTGTCAGGGAAACAAAGGCCAGATGAAAAGGTAAATAAAATTGATTCTCTCTTTCTCTCTTCCTCTCCTCTCTCTCTCTCTCTTAAAAAAAAGCCACAAGGGAGAATATTAGGATGGTAAAATTATTCTGTATGGTACGGTCGGGTATGGGTACATTTTGTTAAACACTTGGCAAAGTCTATGGAACTTTACATCCAAAGGGTGAACTTCAATATACACAGATTTTCCCAGGAGTGGGGTGCATACCTGCAGTCCCAGTGGCTCAGGAGCTGAGGCAAGAGGATTGAAAGTTCAAAGCCAGTCTTAGCAATTTAGCAAGGCCCTGAGCTACTTAGTGAGACCCTGTCTCACATTAAAAAAATAAATAAAAATAAAAAGAACTGGGGACATAGCTCAGTAGTTATGCACCCTTGGGTTCAATTCCTTGTACCAAAATATATATTTTAAGATATATATTAATATTATATTTATTATTATATTATATATAATATTTAAAATATATATAATTTTTAAAAATCACCCAGGAGATGAGAGGATCCTACAAGTGCATTAAAGTGTGGGTCAGGGGTGGGGGGCTAATCTAAACACTTTGGAAAATGTTATACCGCAAACACAGTGCTCTAGCTTCTCACTAGATTGTAGGTCAGAAATTCTGAAACTATTTTATATGTATACCGGGGTTGAACGAGTAAGTAAATGGTGCATAAGTGAGAGCTCTTGACAAGGGAAATTATAGATAAGCGGAAGAGCAAAGCTAGAAAGCCCATCTGCTGCTGGATTAGTCAGAGACATCAACGTGAACCCTGTTCAGCTTAATATAGACGCAACTGGCTAAATCCAGAAATCATCGCAAAGCACGCACACAGACGCGGCTCCGCACACGTGCGTGCTCCCTCTTCTGTCGGCCGGGGAGGCGTAGAGGCAGTGATGGCCCCGGAGAAGGGAGCACAGCAAGCACCCAGACCTTGGCTTCTGGAACCGTCCTCCAATCACAAGTAGCCGAGCTCTGTGGAGATGTGGCTGGCTCTAGGGCTGGACGGGGAAGACACCAATGAAACTGGAATATCTTGTGGTCCAGAGAGTAAGAAAGCAATGGGAAAATGAAAGGATGAGGCACAGCAAAGGAATGAAGGGGCCCAGCTGGAAGAATCCGAGCATTGCTGGATGACAGCCCAAAGGACACGGCAAGGAACCATGAACCCAGGTGCATGGAAAGAAGAGACTGAATAATTGTGAACACAGAGACAAAGTCCTTAAAAAGGATCCTAAATGATTGATGTAGATAGACCTCCCTCCAGGAGACGGAAACTAACCTCCTAAACACACACACCTTGACTATGGGATGAACTTAGTGACTCGCATCTGAAGAAAAGACCATAGAAAGAGGAAAACCTAAGTAACTTTACAATGAAGAAACCCAGAAAACCACTCTTAACATCAGTCATAAGCCATGTTAACAGTACATACTTCTGGGACTGGCAGCTCAGCGGTTACAGAACTTGCCTGGCATGCACAAGGACTCAGGTTCAAACCAGCACCATGCACACAACTAAGAGTTGGAGAAATAAAGACCGGATGGAAAAATAAATAAAACTGATTCTCTCTTTCTCTGTCTCTCTCTTCCATTCTCTCCTTCTTTCTTAAAAAAAAAATAGTCTATACTTTTGCTGTGGTGTGATTTAATCTCTGCGATCTTCCTCCCAAACACCCATAACTCACCCCTGCACTAGAAAAACATCAGACCAACCCAAACTGAGAGAATTGTATGACATATCTAATAGTAGATAGTAGTCCTCAAAACTGTCAAGGTTATTAAAAAAAGAGAGAGAGACTTAAAAACTGTCACAGAACAGAGGAAACTAAGAAGCGATGCCAGCTAAACGTAACGCAGTGTCCTGTGTGGAACACCCGAAGGAACTACTGGTAGCTGAACATAGCCTACAGGTCAGTTGATAGTAACAGCCAGTATTGGTTCCTCGGTTGTGACAAAGGTGTCACAGCCACACCAGAGATCAACTACGGTGGAAACTGGGTGGAATATACAGGACCTCTCTGAACGACCTTTTCAACCTTCCTGTGAATCTAGAACAATTCCGACATGAAAGCTTTTTTTAAAAGTACAGGACAAGTTGGAGAAAGATGAGGAGGTTGCATGGTTAGAGTTCCAGGTAACAGGGATACGAGGGAAACTGAGGCACAGTGGAATCTCGGAATTCTGTGGGCTGCACCAACCAGGAACCCCTAGTCCAGCAAGTAAGTAGAGTCCCACGCAAACACAAGTCTTCGGAACAGGCCCTGTGGGGCTGGAGCCGTGGCTCAGCGGTTATGGTGCTTGCCTGGCATGCATGAGGACCCGGGTTCCAACCCCAGCACCACATACACAACGAACTCTTAGAGCAACGAAAGCCACATGAGAAACTAAATAAAACTGATTCTCTCTCTCTCTCTTACTGTCCCTCTCTCTTAAAAATAAATAAATAAATAGATAAATAAATAACTAGCAGACCCTGTAAGCAGGCGGGAAAGCACCCGCTCTCAGCACCACTGGGATGCGATGCCCTTCATTTTCCTAACTGCGCAACGGTAGCGTTGCAGCACATTCCTGCATTCCACTGCTCCTTAGTACTGCGTCATGTGCACATCCCTAACACAACAGAGTCCAGGAAGATTAACAGTCCTTGCTGGGCACAGCGCCTCCCCAAACAAAACCAGCATCCTCTTAGGAAAGAAGTGATGGATGTTGAGGAACTAACAGACTATGAGAAATGAATTTCATTTGGTCCCAGGGGCAGTGCAGGGTTTCATAGATGTTTCAGAAAGAAATAACCTGATCACATGTACATTTTATAAACATCACTCTAGCTACTTGAGCTGTAAGATGGAGCACTTCTTAATTCTTTCTGGATCAAAAATTTCTCTAAGAATCTGAGGCAGGCACAGTAGTGCACACCTGTAAACTCAGCACCTCAGAAAGCTGAGGCAGGAGGATTGCACATTCAAAGCCAGCCTCAGCAACAAAGCGAGCCCCTGTCTCAAAATAAAAACTAAGTAAACAAAAGGGGGGGGGCTAGGGATGTGGCTCAGTGGTTAAGCATCCCTGAGTTCAAGTCCCAGTACCAAAAAAAAAAGAAAGAAATCTAATGATACCTGTAGATTTTCTCCCCAAGAAAAAATTGTGCATATCACAGAATTTCCTAAGCAATTAAAGGATGGGTTTCCAGCTCTCTGAAGCTCACAGATATCATGCAGTAACTCCTGGTATGTCAGATGTTGGAGAGACTGGAGGCAGAACAAGGGATCGGGAAGATTTTGAAGTGGTCGAAGGAAAAGGTATACCACAGGGTCAAACTGGTCAGGTAGTCATAGGAAGGGGGAAGTGTGTTAAAGACAACTCCTGAGATAGAAATGACAGCTTTGGCGTTTAATTGCATTCGCTAATTAGATTGGTTTAAGAGAATCAAAGAAGTTTAAAAGTACTGAATACTTCTATCTTAAAAACTGAAAGGGGGTTGCTGTGGTCTGTCCCCTCTGAAACTCTCTGAAATTCGCCATTCTGGCAGTACTGGAGGCTGGGCTATTTAAGAGGTGACCCGGCTGTTCGGAGGGATTAATGCCTTTCTGTCAGGACAGCTAATTCTTGAGGGTTAATTAGTCACTTTGGGAGCAGGGTGTCACTATGCGCAGCTGCCCATCAGCTCTTGCTTTCTCCACTCCCACATGCTCACCCTTCTGCCGCATTACAAGGCAGTGCGAGGCCCTCAATAGATGCAAGTCCCAGGCTTGCCCTTCCCAGCCTTCAGGACTATGAGCCTAAATGAGCTTCTTTCCTTTATAAGTTTCCCAGCCTCGGATATTCTCTTATAGCAACAGAAGATGGACTAAGATAGCTCTGCTGGTAACCCACATAACTAGCGGCACATGGAGGGGGACAGGTCATGAGCATGGTTTCTCCCTGCTGAGCGTAGGGTAAGGCTCCTGGAGATATCAAGGTGCAAACACGCAGCAGTAAAAGGAATTTCAGATCTGACCTCCAGAGAGAGTCTGGGACTGTAAAGGAAGCACTGAGAGTCAACACACAATGAGTTCTGTCACCATGCAGTACTCAAAACGTTCCCCAAAGGCTAGAGTCTTCTCCTTTCCATGTTCAGTTTAAAACCACTTCAAAAACCTGGAGACTTAAGGGCTGAACGTTTTTTCTCATAATGTGGAAGCTACAGTAAAACCTAAGATCCAGAATGAAGGTTAGTCAGGTTTACTTAAAAGACCCACCAATATGAAGTAACACATAAGCTGTGGGAACTTGAGCTCTGAAGGGAGGGGAGAAAGAGAGGGAAGACAGAGAAGGAAAGGGAGGGGGGTGTTCAGTACTCTAGAGTACACTTGACTCCCATGAGAACCTCCAATATGCCCAGGAAGGGGAATAATCTAGTAACTTCAATGTTTAAATTACAGGTATAAGTTCATTTATATCTGTAACTTGGGGGAACTACAAAGGAGTCATGAGATCAGAGATGGGGGAAAGGAGAGATTCTGGACAAGATTGGGTTTAAGCAACTCCGACAATACGCATGCACGCATGAATGTGAACCAACAAATCCCTTAATTATGTAGGACAATGCTGAACCAATTAAAAAACACACACACTTCAAACCTGATGACAGAGGGCTGGAGCGGTGGCTCCGAGGTTACTGTGTTTGCCTGGCATGCGCTAGCATGCGAGTTCAAAACCCAGCACCACGTACACGATGAAGTCTTGGAGCAACGAAAGCCACATGAAAAACTAAATAAAGTTGTTTCTCTCTTTCTCTCTCTGTGTCCCTCTCTCTTTATTAAGAAAAAAAAATCCTTATTACAGATTTCTCTCAATACCGAGTTCTGAACCAGAAGAAAAGGGTCTGATGCTCCCTAAGAGTACGTTTTAATTTTTCTTTCTTCCATATTTGAGGCTGTGGCTTCCCCAAGCACTCATGGACACTAGAAGATTTATGCTGTGGCTGCAGCAGGTTGGGTTGCAGCAGCTTGGGTTGCAGGTCTACCCCAAATGACTCCGCCCACAGCCTCTTCATGACTCCATCCCTCTCCAGCTGCTTCCTCTGCCCCTGGTCCCTCCCTGAAGTGCCCCTCCCATATCCATGACGCAGCAGAAAGCTTGCAATCAGCTGGAAGGACACCGTGCACACGTTGTATGAATCTCCACCCCTTTTTTTTTTTTTCAGTCTAAAGAAACAGCTTTCCCCATACCCATATCAGAATTGTCCACATATGGCATCCCCTTGGGCTCCAGAGCAAATCCTGGTAGTCTTTCAGATGGATTTTCTTTTGCCTATTTGTGATTCAGTTTCAAGTCGGGCAGGCTGAGCTGGTTGCACCAAGAGCTGTGAGAGTGAGGCTGCTGGCGCAGAAAGTGTACCACTGAAAGCAGCCGGCAACCAGAGAGCAGAGGCGAGTTTCTGGAAACTCATAGCTCTGACTGCTCTAAGAGTTCTAGAGAGCTCCAGCCATCAAAGCTGAAAGCCTCTGGTAGTCAAAGCTCAGAGCTGCTAACACTCAGGGAGCTGCACCTCACCTATCCACGATTTCTATCCAAACTGAGCAAAAGAATCCTCAGCCGAATGATAACAACTCTTTTCAAAAAGTCATTACATGATGTACAAGACATAGAAAATTCCCAGTCATCTCTAATTTCAGTCCCAAAAGTGAAACAAAAAATGAACTTTACGTGTTTTGAGTGTCCAAAGTCCACGGACCTTGTGGGTGATGGATGAACCTTATAATTACTCTTAAGTAATGGCTGAACAAAGCTATGTTAATAGAAGTCAGCATAACCATGAAAACAAATTAGAAATCATTTTGATGGGCTTTGGGGGTAGAACTAGCTACCGATCCCAGGGTCACCAGTGACCGCTAGTATGATCTCAGGCAATTTACCAAACAGCGTACAGCTTCTACTTCCACATCTATAAAATGAAGGTCTAAAAAAACCCCAGTGTGTAGATGTAGTATAGCACATAATAAGGCTACTGAGAGAAGAAGATGGGAAACAATGCCCAGCACATATTCAGTCTCTGAATAGCCGCTCAGTGGCAGCAACACGGTAATAACAGTAGCGTGTTTGCTACTTATTTCCGTGTGAATCCCAACTCTGCAGCTCACTGCTTTGTGAGCCGCTGCAGAAATGGTTTTAGTTATCCAGTCACTCATCGACTTGCCAACACCACGTAATATCTTACAGTAAATGAGTAACGAAACGTTGAATTAATTAACCATGTCACCAGTTTGCAACTTTAGGGGAAAGGAGGCTGCTTTGAAAAGAGGAGGAAAAAATTGAGTAGGTTCTTTCTTTCCTTTTCCTGTTGCTTCAGAGGGCTGGCATTTTAAATCCACATTTTGAAAGGAGATGTCAGTGTCTCGCAGCTGTGATTTTTCCCATCTTTAGAGAGAAACACGGCTTTCTTAACATCCAAGAAAGACTCCAGGAGGAAGTGAAGGTGATACACACATGCTGTGATGTCACAGACTTGCTGCGGAAACTCGATGAGGGAGCCAGGCCAAACAGAAGGGATGCTGCAGGCAAGATGACAACAGTCATAGCGCACCGGCGAAAACAAACCCCAAGTGTTTAAAGGGTGACATGTGAAGAAAGCAAAGCTCTCTTTACAACAGAAATCTAAATAAAGACAGCTGCCTTGCAGGAGAGGAAAGCAAGAAAAGAAAAGGCCAGTGGTGGCTGTCCCCCGATGAAGGCACAGGGTGCCACCACTTCCCCACTTGCACTGAATGTGGAAGACATGTCTCATGCAAACACACCCGTTCCTTTTAGATCATTATTTAGGTGATAGATTGAAACCAGGAAGCTTGAACACAGCGATGAACGTTCCTTCTCGTCCCCCTTCCATACCAGCGTAGTACAGCTGAAATCTACTGATGATGATGACCTTGAGATGAGCGATTAACCGTAAATCATGAATATCAACAAGTACTCTTAAACATTGTAATGGATTTCACTGAGGACAAAATAGAGCAAGGATTGCAGCCACTCGGTAACTGCAACATCATGAATGTCCGAGCTTTGGGTTCAACATGCAGAAAAGCGGAAGAAAACAGCGGAGCCTACCCTGAGAATTTGTTCCGAAGATGAAGCAAGGGCAAGCCTATGTACGAGGCACGCAGCACGGGGGGGAAACCGTAAGCTTGCAGGAATATAGACTTTATAAAGTCCGTCTGCTGTGTAAATGCATGTTCCCTGCGTGACGGATCCAAAATCCACGGATGCTCAAATTCCTCATATGAAATGGTGTAGGATTTGCACAGACCCTACACACATCCTCCTGCATATTTGAAATAATTTCCAGGTAATTTATAATAACTTTGTAATAGCTGTTATTCTAAATTGTTTAGGGAACGTTAACCAGGAAAACTCTACACATGTTCCATACAGACGCGATTTTCTTCTCCACGTATTTCCACTTGAGGTTGGTTGAATCCAAGGAGGCAGACCAAGGGCCGGGGACAACGACCCGTCAGGGGTTGCTGCAGGGGAGTGAATTCCTCCTCCGCCTCTCAGCTGGGCCCGAGAGTTAAACCAATTCAAGGCAGACTGGTGGGAGAAAGCATAAATGCTGTTTAACACTTGACTCGGTTCCGTGCACTCCACGAGGAAACGAGGGCCCAGACGGTCAGGGCCCAGAGTCCACCTACGAGGTCGGCAAAGGG
>PVKS010030438.1:0-24395 GCA_004027875.1 Aplodontia rufa
TGTAAATAAAAAGGGGGAGCTGTCGGGAGCGGGATCCGCCATGCCAAGATGGCGCCTGAGGCTAGGGCCCCACCCAGTTCTTTGAGGAAGTAGAAGCTGGCTGTAGTGCGCTTGCGTGGCATTTAGGGAAAAGTCAGAAGCCCATTGGTGCATACGAATCTATTGGTCACGTGTGCTGTGAGCTGTATATATGTGGGCGAATTTCCGGGGAGAGAGAGTTCGGGAAGGAGAAGGGAAGAGAGAGGAAGAAGAAGAAGGTCGACCAAATAAAAGCTCTCCCAACAGAACCGCGTGTCGCGTCTTCTCTGCGGGCAGAGGGAACGCGATAGTGTTGCTCACTGACTTGCCTGGTTCAGTTCCCTAAAACTGAGGCTGTTTGAAATAACTTTCAGCTTTCCTTCTCAGCCCAGTATAAGGTAGAATGGGAAGGGAAATACTGTTGATTGGAGTTTTGTTCAGCTAGACCATATAGATGTACTCCTAGGGTAGGTTGGTGCTTAGTTCTAATCAGGACTTTGGGACTTTGTTTGGTGGTATCTGCTCTAGGGAGGACAAACAGACCTCTAGATCCAGGCAGATAATACAGATCTCTGATGAAAGTCTGGATCTCAGAAGCCTCTCAAGTTTTCTACTCTTAAGGTAGGGTAGCAAAAAGAGACTCCACAGGTCTCTGACACTGTGACACCCACAAATATAGCCTTCCCAGGCTCAGCTTCCTGATGTGATCCTGTCCATGTGCTCAGATTCTGGGTCCTCTTCACCTGTTCAGTTGAGCCACCAGATTCAAAGGGAAAGCGAGCTGCACTCCCCTCTGTATCTCTGACTTGAAAAGCTCTTGGTACAATCTTCTCTGTGCCTATTTCATTCACACTCTTTGAAGTATACTCTAGGCCATAAGGTGAGTAGGTGTTTGCCAGGAAACAATGTCAATATTTGCTATGATCTCCAGGGCTCCCACTATGGTAAACTGCAGTGTTGTCACCTCAAGATTGCTCCTGCCTCAACTCTCCATTCACCACTTAAGGAAAACAGATCACTTTCAAACACCAAGTTCCTGTGTAGCTTCTGGTTCAGCTAAGTTCAGGCTGCTTTTCTGTTCTGCAGATTTTTTCCACTCTATATTTTTGTCTATTGTTTTCTATTTATTTTTCCCTTTGTGTTATTGTCCCCTCTGTGGCAAACTGGCATCACTGCCTCTACTGCCGAAACTGGCTTGGCTCCAAGGTATTCTTTCTTTTTCTTTATTCAATGCACCCAAATTTATGAGTCCTGTAGAGCCTCTAACTATCCAATATTGAATTCTGTAAATCCCTTTGTCATCACCTGACTGAGGACAACTATTCTTGCTGCTTAAATCTTGAGCCACAGAACATCTGGATATGCACCATCCACTAATCTGCCATCTTAAACCCTATATCTGTTGCATTTGAATGTCATCGTATCTATTATGTGGTTCCCAAAGGTGGAAAGAGAAAAATAAATGAGAAGGAAAGAATGTCAGCCCTTAAAATTCCCTTGGAGTCACTGCAAATGGTATGAAAGAGACTTGGAAGGACACGTGGAGATACAACCATGGATGCCTATGTCTTTTTGAGGACCTCAGTGAGCAGAGCACAGATCTTCCCTACTTGGAAAACAAGGTCCTTTTGCCTCTCTGGGCTTCCGCATGCACTTATGCAAGACGCTCTAGGTACATGTACATGTCTCAAAGGTTGGGGGTGGGAGTGATAGACTAAAGTGGCTACTGTGTTAAGAGCTTAAAATTACTGTCTAAGTTATCCCCTGGTAAGTGCAAGCTTTGAATATGTCTCAGAGTTTCAAAATAGGTACATCTGACTTTTTCCACCAGGACAATTTTTGTGAGGTTGATAAAGGGAGCTTCCTACTCTGCCATCTTCCAAGAATCCTCCTTCTGGGTTGACTGTATCTTAATTCAAATTTCTTTTGCATATTTTTAATGTTTTGGTCTATTTTTTTACTTGTGTTTATTTGTATTTAAGCATTTTTGAAATCCTGAGGCCTACAATATATCTTAACCCAAAAAGTTCATATTTAATGAATGCCAAGAATAAATCCAATAACAAACACATCTGAAGCCCTGAATAACACATGATCATGAGTCTTATGAATTTACCAGAGTAGAAAATCCTCTTTAGAAAACAGTCAATAGATTATGAACCGATTGACTCTACAAAAAAAGGAAGGAAATGTACTGACTCTGGAAGTCATCTTTGCTCAGGGTGTATCTTCACACCTTCAGCCTTACAATCTTTATGTGTAAGCTGGGTGCAGTATCACATACCTGTAAACCCAGAGACTAGGGAAGTTGAGACTGGAAGATCTCAAGTTCCAAGCTAGCCTCACTCAGAAAGTTAGTGAAGAACTATTCCAAAATAAAAATTAAAAGAGTTTTGGGTGAGGCTCAGTGGTTGAGTACTCTGGTTTCAATCCCTGGTACAAACAAACAAACAAACCAAAAGTTTTTATCTTTTTATGTTTATGGTATGCTTGTCCCATATCTAAAACCCAAGGGTCTCTCCCAGACATTAAGAATCAAACATCTGCAAACACAGTACAAATACATTTTTTTTATTTCACAACACTTTGCAGAGAATCAAATGGATGCTAAATTTTAAAAGATATAGTAAGAGTAGGACACAATTGTTCGTTGCTTAAATGGTTCATTAAGTAAAGAATTAATGATGATAAGCAACTGAGATTTTGTAATAATTTCAATATTTAATATTCAAAAAATACTAAACCTCAATCAAATACATGGTATAGTTCCATTTGAGTGCTTTTGTACATACAGTCTTTATCAGAAATGCAATTCAAAGATTACACAATGGGGAATCATGTGATGAATGGAATATTAATTGTGCAATCAAATAAACACACACAAAATATTTACATTAAAATGTATAAGGATATTATTTATCTATAATGATCTTCATAATTATAATTCCAGAAAACATTAGGTGTTGTAGTTGGGAATTACAGATTTATTTGGATACCAAACAGAAAAATAGTATAGTTTTAACAGCACAGACACTGAGGAAAAGGTATAAGAAACTAAGAAAAGCCGTGAACTTAGACTTTGCACTTGAGTGTGAAATCCCATGCCAACGGTGGTGCCAACATTCCACTCGGTACATTTACATCCCCTTAGAGGGGATCAGAAACAGTGTGTAGTAAGCGTGATTACTTGCATGTTAACCAATAAAATTCAAAAGTAAAATGGTCAAATGGTCATGACCAAGTTAGCTTTTTTTTTCTTTTCTTCTTTTTTTTTTTAAGGGAGGTGGGCCAATGAGAGAGAGAGAAAGAAAGAGTCAATTTTATTTAGTTTTTTTCATGTGGCTTTTGTTGCTCTAGCCCTTCGTGTGCACATGGAGCTGGGGTTTGAACCTGGGTCCTTGCACATGCCAGCCACGCGCCGTAATCACTGAGACACTGTACTAGCCCCCAAGTTAACCTTTCTTTTTTTTAATGGAAAACCAGTTACTCCAGAAAACTCTTTTATGATCTTCTGATAATTTTTAATGAATATAGCATTTTTTTTTTTTGTGGCTGGTCCGGTGGCTCAGTGGTTACAGTGCTTGCCTGGCATGTGTGAGGACTGAGTTCAATCCCCAGCACCGTGTACACAACAGAGTGTTGGAGCAACAAAAGCCACATGAAAAACTAAATAAAGTTGATTCTCTCTTTCTCCCTCTCACTCTCCTTCTGTCTTTAAAAAAATTAATAATAAGCTTTTTATAAGACTGATTTTCATCCTTTGCTTTATGATATGTTGTTTTCCAGACAACTGAAACTATAATAATCATCAGTCGATCATCTTTAACAGTTTAAAATAACACTGAGTTCATGAATAAGATAAAACAATTAACAAAGGATAAAAATAATTATTTTAGAACTAATAAACATTTTTGTTAAATTATTAAATTATATTTTAATTCTATTTTATCTTGTTGCTTTGAAAGATTTAATCTATTTCTTCATGACATTATAAATACTTAAGTAAAGGGTTCCAATTCACTTTAGTCTTATTTAATACTTAGGTATCATATTCAAGGTTGAATTTTCTGAATTATTATTTTATTAGAGTGCTGGTTAATAGTATGTCCATAATTACAAAATGAACAATTATTTTTACTTCAAGTTTAAAGAACACATATTTGTAATATTTTCTGCCATATGAATAGAAACCAGGGAATTCAATGGAAGTTGAACCACTTTTATTTTTATTTAAATTAAATTTATATTTAATCGATATGTAAAAACATAAAAATTGAAAATTTCCAAAACCAAATTATAACAGATGCATAAATATCATAGCAATTCCTTAAATCTGTTACAGAATTACCCCTTATGTATTAGCGTGTCTTTAGAATCCCCATGAAAAAGATGCTAGAGGTCAGATGGACTTTAGACTTATTATTGAGGTGACCAAGGCAGCGACGTGCTGGCCCCTCAGGCTCTTCTTTCAATATAACCCACTCTTTTACCATAATTTCAAGAAGACAAAATATTTCATTCATGGAAACACCTTGATTCATTACTAGTGCACAGTAACTCTCTTTGTGACCTCTAATTTGGCCTTATCTGCAGCAGCTTCTGTGTCTACAGCATGCACATCATTGCATTCATCTTGCTGGTGTGATGTGGCACCATTTATGTGCTGTTTCAAGAAATATTTATTGACAACTTATCACTCTTCTAAACACTAGAAATGCATCTGTAAAAGAAAAAAAATGACCATAACCCATATTTTCATGTCACGGATATTCTAAAAGGGGAGGCAGTGAAAGCATTGTGGAAAACATAATAGATGTATTATGGAGACATGTTTTAAGAAGAGAAGGGGAAAGCAACATTAGAGAGCAGAGATCCAGTATTAAGCAGGGTGGTTAGAGAAGGTCCTGAAGGTAACATAGATACTTAGCCAAGTTATAACACTACACAACTCCAGAGGGTCACTCGCTTGTAATCCATTCCCATCAAGCCTTCTGAGATTTGGAGGTAAAGCAAACTCACATAGAAGCAGTGTCCTCATGAAAAGTCAAGAGAGAAGGCCAAACATGTAGCTGCAGAAAACTCTAGACAGAGAGCATCATTGCAAAGTACAGGAGACAGAGCATGCTCAGATGTTTTTGTCCGTTCGAAGAGTAAAATGTGTTTGAAGCATGTTCAATAAATAAGTTTTTATGATAAAGAAAAGATAATATGTACCAATTGGCATCTAGGTTTTATTTTTCATTTTTGGATTAGAAAAAAATCAATTTTGCAGCTTCATTAAATTGATCTTGTGACTAGTGCAATGGAGTTGTATAACAGTGATTAAATCTAGTTAGGCTTGTTAAAATAGGTAAAAAGACACAATTTGCAAATATTATTGGCTTTGGATTTCTTTCTGGGTGCATACATTGTGACACAGCTGATTTAGGTCCTGGAGCAGTGGCTCAGTTGTTACAGCATTTGCCTTGCATGCACTAGTCCATGGGTTCAAACCCCAGCAGCATGTACACAATGAAGTCTTTGAGCAATGTAAGTCCATGAAAAACTAAATAAAATTGATTCTTTCTTTTTCTCTCTCACTGTCCCTCTCTCTTAAAAAAAAAAAAAATTCTATTTCTGTGGAGAGATGCCCATCCTCAAAAGAAATACAGACACATCTGCATAGTGATTGAAAAACAAATAGAGCTGTGGTTTTTTTGGGTTTTTTTGTTTGTTTGTTTTTTTGAGTTGATACTGTACTTCTACCCACCTGGGATTTTTGTCTCCGTCAAAACAAAAGTAATGTCTGGACAGAGAATTAAAGAAATTATTGAGCTTCTGCAGATACACTGTCTTCATGAACCTTTTTAAAATTTCAAGATTTATCCCTCTTTTGCTCACCCCCAAAATGTTCAACTGGATTCTTTATTCCAGTTCCAGAATTTTCTGTTTTTCCAAAAGACTGCTTTAAATGCAACAACTCAAACTAAACCACCAATTTTCAAGCAAAAATAACAGCAGGTCCTCTCCTGCCTACACTTTGGGATATTAAAATCTAAGTGTATTGTGAGTAACTCATTTCAACAACCAATTACTGCTTCAAAGACACAGGGAAGACTAAGTAAGAAAGCATCATCCGCCTCATATTTCTGAAGAATATGTGCTCTGTGTGAGCCAAGCCCATGAAGCGTTGAACCAAACAAGCTCAGCGGGTTCCTATCCTCTTGGTTATTCAGCATTAATTTCTTAATGCCTGGTTGGGCTTGCTGATGAGTGGCCTCTCTTTCTCAGGTATTCTGCAACATTGATTTCCAGCCTTGGAGTGAGTTATTCGTTAGTGTTTCTCTGTGCATGATTTAACTCAGTTGGATTGCTATGAAGAGAGGGGGAGAGAAAGAAAGCTCTTGAATAGATTTGCCCTACTCCAGGTTTTCTGTTTAGCAACACTTATGTGAATGTGCATGCTCTTAAAAGATGCTTAGATTTCTTCCAGTTATAAAGTTCTAAATTTGCATTTAACTACCAAAAGCTAATAATTAAGAACTTTTTGGACCCAACCTATACAGTTTACAATTAGGATCATTGTAATAAAATATTTTCAGTGACTATAAATTCTCTCCAACCCAATAAAAACTTTTAAAAAATCACTAGCAAGAATGTTTTATTAATGCACTTTTCACTACCTTTCCAAAGCCAATATAAAAATCTCTTTGCCTATTTGCTATCTAATAATTTAATGCAATTGCTTTGAGCAAAAGGGTTTTCATTTCTTTTTGCATTCTTAACTAACATAACACAGAATGAAAGGTCTGTATGTCAAGATTTCACACATGGATAGCCCTGAAGCCTCAATAATTTGCTTTAATATCTGAATAATAGCGTTCTGATTTAAAATTGTTTAGAAATACAAATAGTACACATGCAGATACATGCTGACTGATTCTGAGGAACTATTTTATCATTAATATTAACTTTTTCATCATCCGGACATCAATATATTTATGAATATTAAAGGTTTTTCCAAGAAAAATGTTTATTCATCTCATACCTTAAAAATTACCTATAATGAATATTTTATTTAACTGTAAATTACTGTCCACACTAAATATAATATCATAAAAGATGATTAAGAATTTCTAAAATTATGTAGCAGTATTATTTACTTCTGAAGGAAATTCTGAAAGATGTAATAAATTTGTATATCAATATTCAATTAGTACTTTCCCCAATATCTGCCTAAGTATTATTCTGTTATTAAATATATCATATAAGCGCTTAAATGTGCCTAATTATTTTTGAACAACAAGAATAATACAATAGACACTGTTCTATATTTCATATTTAGAAGATATAAATTTTAAACATTTAAGAGAAATAATGAGAGACTTTTAGGTAAACAGAAACATTATGATAATTTTAAATATACATTTCCTATTTCTTTTTTTTTTTTTTAAGAGAGAGAGGGACAGTGAGAGAGAGAGAAAAAGAAAGAATCAACTTTATTTAGTTTTTCATGTGGCTTTCGTTGCTCCAAGACTTCGTTGTATACCTTGTGCTGGGGATTGAACCTGTGTACTCGTGCATGCCAGGCAAGCACCGTAACCACTGAGTCACTCCTGTAGCCCCCTACATTTCCAATTTCTGAATGTTCCTTTAAAAATGTCTTCCAACATATTTCCTAATGTTTGTATCAAACTCATTTTAGATGAACAGTTTCAAACTGTTCCTGATACACCAAATCAAGAAATTAAAATTTCATAATGAACAATTAGGGTTTGGACAAAACTGGGTACTATGCTGGGTACAATAGATTTACCACATAGTTAACCGGTCAACTAAATCTGAGTTTCATAAAATATAATAATTAAAAGATGGAAGATAGCTTTGTCTTCCGATTAACATTATAAACTTAATTTAAACGTAAAAGCAAGGGAAAAACAGCTCTATAACCTGATTATTTAAAAATCTTTCAGAATGGTCAATCAGTAAGTTATATTAAAATTTCAAAAACTTCTGAATATTTGCTTAATTATGTCAAATTTCTTTATCATGTGAACATGGTAGATGCAAAAATTATAAGTGGTTGCTGGTTTTAAATGGCTTATTGACATATTTAGATAATTTTTCTTATATTAAAAAATTTTGGTCAACATGTTTATTAATTCACATCACGCTCCAAGTTTTCTTGCAAAGATGAGGTCATCAACCACAAGAAACCCAGCAAAAGTAAAAGCATGGGGGCTGGAGCAGTGGGTTGGTGGCTACGGTGCTTGCCTGGCATGCTCAAGTACACAGGTTCAAATCCCAGCACCCACTTACACAACTAAGTGTCAGAGCAACAAAAGCCATGTGAAAAACTCAATAAAAAAATTATTCTCTCTGTCTCTCTCTCTCTGTGTCCTTTTTTCTTTAAGGAAAAAAAAAAAAGGAAAAACACCTGTGTGTTTTCAGCTCTGTGAAGGACATGGGTGAATGGGTATGGAGATGAAAGAGAGTGAGGTTCATCAACAGATCCATCATAGCACAGTTTCATAATTATAGATTTATTAAAATGAATTTAGTTTTTAATGGTCAGTCAATATGCCAAAGAGTATTTCTAATTATCCTGCAAATTGTTTGCATCTGTGACTAATTCTACCGCAATTCATCTTTGCCAATCAACTCACCCCATTTCTGAATGCTGCTTATTTATATCTTTGTGTTGTTGATTGCTATTTTATACTGTACACACACAATTTTCTTCTCTGAAAAAAAGTTTTCACATATAATATGTATGCATATATTGTTTGCTACTAAAATATTGTGCAGAATTTTAGTCATATATTTGTGATGTCAGAAATAAGGTTGTATTGTGATTAGCTCATTCTTATTTTAACTTCAGGAGCATAAGCAGAGGTCACTTTTTATATAGGTAAAATACAAAATATCACACATCCATGAAATTTTTGATATTTGAACATTTTAAGTCAGCATAAGAGGCAACTGCAATCTAAAGCTCTGAAATTTATCATCCACTACAAGACCAGGCTATCTGTTTTGGAAGAGAGAGGAAGACATTTTTTTAGATCAACTCTCCAAGGTCCCTTACAAACTTCAAATTCAAGGAAAAGGGAAGCAAATTTCAGTATTAATAAGTCAACAAAAATTTCCAGTTGGCACTTCTGCTTTCAAAAAATGAAATAAAATAACTTCTTATCAGACAAAATAAATCCATAAAGTGTTCTCATGTGCCTGTGGAGGATGATGGAAATGAAGTTACACCACAAATTTGTCATCTACTAAAGGTTGAAAACTTATTACACAATATCTGCATTGTTTATGTATGTTATAAATAGATAACTTCCTTTCTGTCATGAACAGTAATTTTGTAATCTTCCTTAATAATGTTTGAATGTTTATGGAAAGGTCTGGGATTATGTTTCATCCAGGGAAAAGAAGGACCAAAATACTTTATCAAATTTGGAGGATACTTTGTACACTTGGATTAACTCCATATCAGACAGGTTGAGAGAACAATGGAAAGAATTCCTAGTCAGACATGCTCTTAAGTTAGAAAACCATGGCACTTTTAAAAAAGGGATATCTAATATTCATTTTTTAAGCACTTTGTGACAATATAGCCCTGAATCTTAAGCAGACTTTCAAAAGAAAATGAGCATTATATATTCTTTTGCAAGAGCTAGATCTAGGGTTGTTTTCAATGGAGCAAGATAAGGATAACAGAGAGGGTGCATCTGAAGTAAGATATAATAAATATGGAATGTAAAATGGGGAAAAGTAAAACACAAGTTACCCTGAGAGATATAAGATCTCTGAATATCCTTAACGATATTAAAAGAAATGTTGGTTTTCATTCTTAAGACGACAAAGAGATTTCATTACAACTAAAGCAACCAGTGAAATGGTATTTCCTTATAATTTATTCTGCCCTGAGCAGAAATACAGAAATTTTTGGTTTCTATCCTGCATACCTGAGGCACAACTTTGCCTAGAAGCCATTAGGGTTTTCAGATTTAGAGGTGTTGGTCTTTCTTGATGATATATTCTTTGATTTCAGACATTCTGGAATAAGATTGTATAATGGGTGTACAAGCAATTTTAATTCTGGAGAACCCTTATAGTTAAGAGAATTATGACTAATCATGACTTCATATGTTAAAGAGCTGTGCAAGGAACCTTTCTCTGATGTCTTCTCTGGACCCTATCCACATCACACATTTACTTTGTCCCATTTGGGCTCCTTTCTTTCCCTAAATCAAGAGGATGTCTACTGCCTTTCTGCCTGTCATCAACTGGCCAGAGCAACTTACATAGCCAGCAGAAAAGGTGGTGTGGGGTGCACCCTTGCAGAACCAGTCTACCAGAAGGTACAATATGGGACTGGGGCAGGGGTTCCTCTTCAGCAATGCATGGCCTTGCATTTGGGCAGTATGTATGTTCTCTTTTGTCTCCCTGAAGGCTGAAATTTCACAAGGATTTCTTCTTTCATTAGCTTATTATCTCCCATGACCTGTTCCAATAGGTCAGGGATATTTATGTGTTCACTTTGAGAGAGGGAAATTTTGTCTAATTCTAGTCATGTTGACAATGTCAAATATTTCTAATCACATTTTGATTGTGAACATACTTACTTCCCATCTTGCTTAATGGTTTATATGACTTTGTCTTTCTTTCCCTAAGAGAGAAAATCTGTAATTTTTTTTCCTGAGAAAATCTTCACTTGTACATGAGACCTATCTTTTCTTTTATAGCTCTCCTGTAATTTATATAAACACAGATGAAGCTTTGAGAAGCATTTCCATCAAACAAAACTATGTTCATTATTTTTATGTCACTAAAATCTGTTTTTATTGTGAGGGTGTACACACACATACTCCTGAATAACAGAGCTTACCATTTAATCAGAAATCAGAGATCTCTACTTTTGCTCTCAAATTGGTTTGACCTTCTGCAAGGTAAACATGTTTTCTGTTCAGTTGGTTCCATGTACATACTTGTGGTAAAAATAACTACTTTGTATCATTGTTGTGAGGAGATAAAAGCACAGATAAAAGTTCTGAGTGTGCCTCACACAGGTGAAATGATACAAGCTGCATGGCTGTGGTTTTATTGCCATCAGTGTTTGTGGGTCCCTTAATTTCTGTTAGATATTCTGCTAAATAATGTATTGAGTTCATCTGCCTTATCCCTGCATTTTAAAACAGACAGAAAGACAGAAACACATACACAATCCTTGGGTAGGTATTCCTGTTAGCCTCACAGAGTAAGCAGGGTAGATAGTCAAGTTTACATAGCTAGTTAATGGTGCAAATGAATTTCCTCATAGCCCTCATCATAATTTTCCAGCGCAGGATGTGTAATATTCAAGTCAGGATCTGCCGCTCCTCTATTTTCCACCCAAGCATATATAAACAATTGTCAATTAATGTCATGTAATGCACAGGTAGAAGTCCAGTGCAGACCTCCAGAAAGCCAGTAGCATTAATCAGATTGGTTTGTCTTGAGTATGAGTGTTTGGTTTTGCAGTGCTAGGGAACCAATCCATGGCCTGGCATGTGATAGTGCTCTACTACTGAAATACAGCTCCAGGTCCTATCAGAGCTTCCTTTGAGTCTGAAATCCGTCTATCATCTAGTGATAAAAGGGTATAATTCAACGCATTAGGTGTCACTGTATAAGTAGTAACTGGCCCACAATAACCAATCTCCTTTATCCTTAGCATTTGGTCTAGTTCTAGGTGGGATTTTAGCAATGGACTACACATGTAGTAATAAAAAATGAGTTTAGTCACACACATGGTTTAGTGTCCACATATTTTATAACACACTTGTTAGTCATGGATTTCAGATGATGCTGATATATATAGCACATTATCTTAGGGTAAGAAAATTTCTGGTGGAAAAAAATTGAAACAATTAAAATAAGGAGGATGGATTTTCCACAGAATTATTCTGTGCTAGTTTAAAAAAAGAAAACACTGAGTAGAAAAATAAATAGTATCTGTTCCAGGAAAACGAGAGCGTTTTCAGATGATTCAAAGACCAATGGAGACACCTTAGTAAGGCTGTTGAATACTGCCCGAATTAGAGTCTGAAAGCTCTGCAGAGTAACAGCAAGATGTCAACGGTATGATTTAAAATAATATGTGCTTTCCTCATTAAACTTTATTTTCTGAAAAAAATAGTATGGTATACCTGGGAGGTGGAAAAATCGTGAAGTCAGTATTTGGATTAAAGGAATCAGACTGTGAAAAACGGTGCTCAACAATTTAAGTATTATCACAACAATGCATGGACCATTCTCTTTATTATTAGAGTTAATAAATGATAACCTTAACAAACAAAAAAGATCAGCATGCCTGAATGGCTTTATTTTTCTGAAGATCCTAGGTAGCCAAGATTTCTGGCACAGATAAGCTTAACGGACCTAAGCAGAGTGGTATGGCAAATGTCTAAATTAGGAGAAAATGTGGAGGATATGCTGAAAAAGCAGGGATACAGCGTACCCAATACAAGAACCTTGTGGGATGGCTTTGTAACTGTTTCAGTCATCTTTTTCACTGCTCTGAGTAAAAAACCCAACAAGAACAATTGTAGAAGAGTAAAAGTTTATTTGGGGGTTCTCATTTTTGTAGGTCTCAGTCCATAGAAGGCCTGCTCCATTCTTTTGGGGCTTGAGGTGAGGTAGAACATTGTTGGGGAAGAGTGAGGTGGAGGGAAGCAGCTCACATGATGAGGAGGAAGCAGAGAGAGAGACTGAACTCAGCTTGTAGGCAAGCCCACCAGTGCCCACCTCCTCCAGCCTCAGCCTACCTGCCTGCAGGTACCACCCAGTTAATGACTATCAGGGGATCAATTCTCTGATCAAATCAAGGCTTTAGGAGCTCAATCATCTCATCTCAGCCTTCTTACATTTTTCTCACACATGAGCTTTTGGGGAACACCTTTCAACTGAACCAAAGCAATCACCCTGAATCCCACATCTGCAGCCCCTTCTGGCTTCAGTGCTGTGTACTCTGCAGGTACAGCTGACCTCCAATTCTATCATCATTTTAAGTTGTCAGCCTTCTCTTTGTCTCAAATAATAATTTGATCTATATGGAAACCCCTAGACACACAAATGTCAGAAATGAGAGGTAGTTACAGTCTGCAGATGACCAGTTCCAGGTTCCAGAAATACTTCTCCAAGGTCAAAGAGTGAAGGAGCCTGTATCCTCTGCCATGCACTCTTGGTCAATGGCACCATTGTGTGGAATTTGCTAACAATTTATCTCACACAACTTCATTACTACTTCTTGAGATCACTTTCCAAGTTTTCATCTTCAGCACTGTTTTAGAATGATCTAAACTAAATCAGACAGCTTCACATTCACTTGGGTAGTCGGTTGCACTTTTTGTCTTATAAGAAAATGAACATTTTTATATCTTAAAGCATTTATTTTCTGGTTTCTATCTCAAATTTTTGTACCACTAGATACCTGAGAATTATTTTTTCCTTAGATTGCATCCATTTCAATATTTGAAATGAGAAAAATAGAAAATACTGAAATAAACATTATATTATCTCTTCCTTTCTACTCCCTCAGGCTACTTTTACCAATTCTATTAAAAAATAAGTCCCATTGCCTTTCTTTGAGCCACCTTTCTGCAATGCTAAAGCACCAAAGAATAATTTCATGCAGCAAAGATACACAAGTGCTTTGAAGAGGCTCACTTCAATAGTGGTGCTGAAATTCATCAAAGAAAGCATGTAGCGCCAATGTTTGACTTCCTTATATCTTAGATGGAAACTATCAACCATTGGTCAGTTCCTACCATGAAAGAGAGATAAGGAACACTTGCAAAACACACAGAAAATTATTCTATACCATGGATCAGAAAGCTATGATCCACAGGTCCATTCTAGCTCGTGTTTCTTGTCTTCTTATTTTCTCACTCTTTCCCCTTCCTTTCTTCCTTCTTCTCCTTCTTTCCATCCTTCCTTCCTTCCTTCTATTTTACTAGAACATGGCCAAACCCATTTCTTTACATACTCTGTAAGGTTGCTTCACTCTACAAAACAGAGCTGGTAAATTGCAGCACACACTGTACACTATGAAATCCAAACCATTTACTAAGTACTCCTTTCAAAACAGGTCAGCTACCCTGTCCTATACTATGACTGGAATCTCTGTGTTATTTATGTTTCTTCCTCTGGCTTTTATATTATCCTACAGGGAACAGCATATTTAAATTGCATTCCACACTCACAAACATAAGAGCACAAATCTTTATTTGCACCTTTTTTGGCATGAAATTTCACTTTGCCTGGTACAACTATGTGGGTGCAGCAGCTGGATCTAGCAGAAGAGGACCTGCTTTTAGGAATATGTTTAGCCAATAGATTATCTTTCTTCATGTTCAGGCTCCAGCACAGAACAGAAGCCAAGCTCCAGAGTGCTCCCAGTTGTCAACTGAGTTCAGTATGTGTACTGGAATGGGCATCATTTATCAAGCCATTTTTTTCCAGGGTTCTTCATGAGATTGGTTGAGTTTCACTGGAATCTGGGTCACTTCCTAGCTAGAATCTGCCCTCTCAATGGCCGACTTACACCTGAGTTATTTTCTAAACTCTCTGCCCAGCTCTGTCTTCTTTCCCTTTAATCCATAAAAGCTATTTCTCCCAACAAATTTCATCTTGGTATCCACTTGTGTAGGACCTCAACTTATATAACTGCTCTGCTCTGTTCTTATTTCCATGGATTTTATTTTATTATTGCATTGAAAAATCAAATTAAGGGCTGGAGAAGTGGCTCAGCAGTTACAGAGCTTGCCTGGCATGCACAAGGATTCTAGTTCAAACCCCAGCACCTCATGCACAAAGAAATCTCAGAGTAACAAAGGCCACATGAAAAACCAAATAAAAACTGATTCTTCCTTTCTCTCTGTGTTTCTCTCTCACTGTCCCTTTGTCTTTAAAAAAAAAATCAAATTAAAGCAAAAATTACAAATAACACCAAAAATATATCTGGAAATTGATAGTTATATCCATCCGATTGGAGCTTGGAAGATGTATAAAACTAAGATGTCTTTTGAGAGACAATTTTTCATTAGTCTCTTAGGATTCTGTACATCTTCTGAGTAGAACTATTGTTGTACTGCTCTTTTTGAAGTACATTTTCAAGACTGTTTGCATAGCAAAGAGGGATGATTTCTTTATTCAGGGCAGATATAAGTTCTGATTGCAGCCCCAGATACTAAAGATTTTCCCTTTCTTTCTTGCAAACATTTGGTAGACTTTCTAGTAGCCTCTTTAAAGGATGATATTTCCAAAATTTCATGCTTCCTGAGGGTTTTGCTTGCTTTGTCTGTTTTGTTTGGTACCGGAGATTGATCCCAGGGGTGTTTAATCACTAAGTCACATCACTAGCTATATATATATATGTTCAGGGACAGAGTCTCTCTAAGTTGCTTAGGGCCTCACTAATTAGCTTAGCCTAGAACTGGTGATCCCCCTGACTCAACCTCCTGAGTCGCTGGGATTACAAATCTGTACCAACACATCCAGCCATTTCCTCAGGTTTCATGCAAATTAACAGTGTGGGCAAAATCCACGTGGGAGACTCCACAGTGCCTCTGAGAACTATGGAAAAAGGGAAAGTGAGGCAAACATGCAACTCACGCTTTTTGCTGCGCTGTGTGCTCTGATGGGAGTTCTTATCTTTTGTGTGCATGCAGGGACATGTGACAGATAAATTTGAAAAGATGCAAATAATACACAATCTCATATTCTTTACAATTACAAAATCTAATCAAATTTTTAATTTAGGAAAGCATTTTAAAAGACATTTGGGAAAATTATGAAATTTGGATTAAATAATCACTAAACCTTTCTCCAAATGCAAGTTTTACTTTCTTACCTCTGTGATAAGGGAACAACTTTTCACTACAAATTATGTTTTAAAGTTAAATTTCAAATTGTGGATGCCATTTTTGATTACTACTTGAGAGTTTGGGAGGGAAATAAAAAAGTTGGTCAGCATACCTACAAAGATATTTACTTATGTTTATGAAATATTTTTTATCAGGCATTGATTTAAATAAATAGGTCACTAAGGTATTCTTATTCCTTCAAAAGGCACAACATTACTTTACATAGAAACAGATTTGCAGTCTAAATTATTGCTGCAGCAGTCATCAGAGAAATGAATGACAGGATTCAGCACCTCCTGTAGGAGTTTTCTTGATTACCCTTCAGCCCTTTAACTGTCTGCATGTTCAGCTCATGTTCAGCTGTGATGATTATTTTATGCTAATAAAGTAATATCATGTAGTTTATACTAAGATAGAAAAGCAAAATGAACCTGGAGAGGACTCTGCAGCTGTGTGGATTGACTGCGTATGGTCCTTGGGGGATGCGATTATCAGACAACTGAATCATCATTAGGATAATTAGTGTACTTGGCAACTGCATTAGTGGAATTATTGTCATCGCTCACAGCTTGTCACTGCAGTGTTTTCTGATTTGGTAAGATTCATTTTTACAAATGCAGATGACCAAGTGATGAAATCAACAGAAGTGAATACTTCCATTACCTGAATTCAGTCACAGGAAGAACTAAATAGATGAAAAGTGAATAATTTTAGCCTAAAGGGACATTTCCTAAAATTAAATGATAAAATTGCAACTGAGAAGTACATTTGGAGACTTTAAATGATATCCATTACTATTCCTGAACAGATCATTGGTTTACATTAATTTTTCACTGCTGTGAGTTGACGCTTAGAATGAAAATATTGAGACCTCCCTACACTTACTTCTCTTAGTGCTTTATTTGACACTCAGTGAGCCTACAATGATGGGTCACAAATGTCTTCCTTTTTGTGAATTCCCTTTTGGAATGAAAATTGTACCTTTGAAAAGTACAAAATACATCTTTACGCATAGTTAAATCTCAATCATGCCATGTTATTTATTTTAAAAGTTTAATTTTTGATTTGGGTTAACTGATGTTCAATAATTCTGGGGACCCAAAGACTGTGGAACCCAGCTCTGGCAAAGAACACATCTGTATCCTAGATAGAGGAACCATGATCCATATGACCCTAGTGTTTACTTCACCCAGCTGAAACCTGGCACAGTGAATCACCTGTGTAAGTACATTTTCCATCTTTCAGAGGATCGATTGGGAGAATTCTCACTATGGGCAAACGTAGGCTCTCCATCTTTTCTTCTCTTTGAGTTGAACTGTCTCCAAACCCCAGCAAGTGCACTAATGGATGGGTGTGCTGGTGGTATACTGGTGAGAACATAGCCACTCTACAAGAAGGTGACATGGGGGTCTATTCTTACTGACACAATGTGAAATATCAATGCCAGTTTTATCATGTACAGTCTCACATCATTTTCTGCATACATTTTCCTTCATTTTTTTTTTCGTTTGGCTGTCCCCACAATCATAGATGGCAAATGTCAGAAATCTGGGGAATGCAACTGTGGTATTCAGGAATATCAGAACCCACTCCGCACATGTGTTATGTAATCAATGGAAGATTTGAAAACCATTGGCTGGGTTCTCTCCTTTGGAAGAGGATGTAACACGTGTACTTTGATAAATATTTAAAAATGTTTGCCCAACCAAAAAGATCATAACAAATTAATCCACAAAATATTAAATATGAAGATCAAAACCTAGGCATTGCAAAACCTTGTCACAAGAAATATTTCTTTTTAGTTTTGATAAAAATAATAACAAAAATATTACATCTGAAATTATTCAAAATATAATTTATAGATATCAACTATTATAGTTCATAACAACAGTGGATTTGAAAGCAAGCACATGGCATATTTCTATCACCTTAAACACAGCAATTTTCTTTAGGCATTATGGAAATGCAACACATTTTCATCTTCTTCAGTTCCTCAGCTCTTCCATTCTTTAGAAAATCTTTATACCAGCAGCATTTATAACAAACAATTTATTGCATACAATAAGAGCTTACTAAACACAAGAGAAATTAAGTGGCATTTAATACATAACTGAATGAATATAATTAACTGATTCAACTCCACATAATTTAATTAATATTAGCTTTGAAAAGCAGAGGCATTTTCTCAGCACAAATTGTTTTAGAGGGAGTATTAATATTAAGAGGTAAATGATGTGAAAATTATACTGACCAAATCACTGCAGGCTACTAAACATTCTGCAGAATATCCACACGTTTCATTTTTAACCATTCATGCTTGTTACCAATAAGAGTCTGCTATTCGTGAAAAGTGTTTTTTCATTAGGGAGAATTAATCCTATTGATAAATTCCTCCCATACTTCAAGTACTTTGGCAATGCTATTTTTATTTCACCTAATCTTTTCTTTATTGTAACTGTTACGTGTAATGGATGAGGCTAGACTCTTTTCCTTCCCTTTACTCAAGTCAGGTGAATTCAGACACAGAATCCACAAGTGAATGTGGAAAATCAATTTCTATTTGTTATATTGTGTAATGAGTCATAATGTACACACAAGAAACTTTACACATTCATAATTAAGTGTAAAATAAAATTGAGAATTAAAATCATAGTGCATATATAAGCTATGACCTTATCTCAATTCATGTTTCAATGATAAATATGCTTGTTATTTGTTGCATGAGGAATTATTTTTTTTCTCAATTTTATTCTTTTAAGAACAAATTTGATATATGAGTAGCCTCAAAATATCTTTACAATTTAGTAAATGTCTATCCCTGCCCTATCCATGGGTCACTTAATTATTTAACCTATTGCTTTCCTGGAGCCAATTCTTTACAATGATATTTTCCTGTCCATAAACAAAGACAATAATATGCATCTATATTTTAAACCTGGTCTTTTGACTGCAGAAAGAGAAACTTATTTTTTAAAAAAATGCATAATATAGTTTCTGAGGTACCTTTTGATTAACTCTTTGGTCCATATTCCCTTTCACAGTTGGTCGTAAAATTTAGCTTGATTGTGCAGATAGTCAATCTCACAGTTAATATTGCAACATTTATCTCATTACCTACTCAGAGCCATATGTTTTACGTACATTAGTTGTTTATCCTCATGTAGTACAGTGTTATTATATCCATTTATTCAGCTGAGAATATAGTCTCAGATTCATAAATTACCTATCTTATGGTTATACAGCTAAAGTTGATGGAAGTAGGATTTAATGTTATTATTTCCTGGTAGTATAGACAATGTTTCATATATTTTTTATTACACGTACATGTGCATGTTAATATTATAAAATATATTGCAGAGTACATTAGAATGTGATCAAGGACTTAGTGTCTATGCTGTGACACTGATGGAAATACTTGCAGCACGGCTAAGCTACCTAGTTTATGAATGAGTGTGACAGGGATAGCAAGGCAAATCCATTTCTGCGAGACGAAATTCCTTCCTGATGGGTGACCTTATCGTGAACAATTCCCAGGTTCTTTGCTAGACTCTTCCTAAACTGCATGGTGGTCTAGGAAATTTTTGTACATATCTAAAACAATACCAGCCATTTCAGTGGAATTTGTAAGAGTCTAGTGATTAGATATGTGTTGGGGTGTCTCCTTCAAAAATGACAGAGAAGTTCTGCATTGTGTTTTATCCCCAGAGGGGAGAAAAACATAGGGTGGAGAGGCCTTTTGGGGTTTTTCAATGCAATATTTTCTATATCTAAAAATATTGTTGTAGACCACGTGACTAATGACGTGGAAAGCTCAGAATTTTGAGTGGGTCTTAAAACAAGAAAAGAAGTTGCAGCGAGTCTTAGCACCATGGAATCAGATCTGATTCTTGGAGCACATGGGCTGGCATATTATTAAGTACTGGTGTATGAGAAAGGCCAATGGGTAGCAATTACAAGTGATAGACCTCTACTGAGGTCTTGTTCAAATGAAAAACCACACCTGGAGACCAATTGGTTGAAATATAAATGAGCACCATCAAGGCCTATTTCAGACATAAAGGACAATAAGACACCTGTGGGAACTACTCCAGCCTTTGTCGCATAGGTGGGATAAAGTGGAAGGTGGGGGTGGGTGAACCCAGGTGAGAGTTACAGGAAGGACTGAAACTCAAAGGCGATAGTCTTTCTAATTTTTTTTCAGTGCCTCTTTAACACACATTTTCAGCCATGCTGTATCCAGAACCGCATAAGCTCCTAAAGGAGCACAGCAAAATGGACTTTGCTGCTTCGGACCCCCGGCCATATGGCAGGAGTTCTCTTTCTTCTCACCTAAATAAACTCTACTGTATTTACTGTTCCCTTCCATGATTGTTTTCCATGATTTTATTCTTCAAATCTTTCAGACAAGAATACAGAAAGAAATAGGCAAAGTGGGGAATTTAGTCTCATCTCAAAGCTCCAGCTTCATTGGAGTTGAAAGTCAAAGGAAAGGATATTGCATGCGGGCTACAGCAAACTCCAGTGGGTAATCATAGCGTAGTTCCCTTGTATTCTAGGGAACAGGTATGCCATCTGTGGCACAGTATATATAATATTATGCTTCTTGGTACGCTATGAACTTTGGGAGGCTTAGAACATTTGATCATGGGCCACAAAGTAAGCACATGTCTGGAGTTTCCATAAGGTGGTGGGTTATGTCAAACACAAGTCATAGGTTCTGATATGCTTCATGGCTATTTATCAGTATTAATTTACAAATATATCAGCCCAAATAGGATCAAAGGGTACAGATAACTGAGGTGAGCAGGAAGTTCAGAACTCCACCTCACTCAACAATTACAATGGCATTACACCTATATTTGTACCCAGGACTGTATGGAAAGGGCATAGTTCTGTTTGTTTGTTTTTATCCAATTAAATGAGAAGGAAAAGTTCAGACTTAGTTTATAGATGTGTTGTTTTAAGAAATAAGGTGCAGCTCTTTCACTTTGAGATGGTGCTGCTCAGAGCCAGATCTGATAGCCATTGCCAGGATTTTTGCCAGTGACTTCCCTTGATGGAGGCACAGTTGTGACCGGAAACGTTGCTGTGCATGCATGGCTAAAAAAAATAAGAGAAAAAAAAATAACGTGCAAACCAAAAATAGTGACTATAACACCGCTATTTTCAAGAAAGGCAGAGGAGAAGGAGGATCTTCACAATGACTAGAGCTGTGATCAGTTTATTTCATCATTCACATAGAGCACCAGTAAAGGTGCACCAAGATATACCGAAATCTTAAGAGAGACCAAGGGCTTAGTTCTCACAGGCTTTAGAGGAGAAGAATGGCAGATCTCAATCAAGGAACTCTGTGGTAGAAGCATGGAGAGACAAATGGGAGTGGGCACAAATTATGAGCATTTTGGCTTCACACATTAACAACCCTGAGAAGGGGCAACAAACATGAAGAAAAACATGACTGACTAGTCAATACTTGCCATATTTTACCATGAATTATCTCACAGCAGTCCAAATGGACGCACCAATGGAAACAGGGATGGAGCCTTCTAGGTCCAACGGCAGGCTTCGTTCTCATGGAGACCGACCTGGCTGCAATGTGCAGCGCATCAGCAACAAAGGTAAGACTTCACTTCCGGCATGGCACTCTTCTGCAGAAGACCAGTAGGGCACTTGGAAGAAAGCCTATTATATCACATCACTTTGCTGAGTGTATCCCATTCTCAGAGAGCTAAATAGATACCTTGGTCATGATTTTTCCTTTTCTGCCTTGAGAGTCTTTTCTAGCATTCCTATTCTGGGTCTAATCGGATGCTGAATCCGTAGGCACAGAACCGCAAACAACTTGGAGTCTGACCAGGCAACACAACATGTGAGGGGCAAGAATGAGCTCATGACCGTGTAATGCACTGGTTGTATTTTGTACCAGGTCATTCAGAGTTTGCTCTCTTCATAGAATGCTGGAATTGCTTTTGAATATACACTTGAAACATCGAATCAAAGGAAATATTCTAAGAAAAACAAGATGTCACTTTAATGGATGAAGTGCCCTTCTGAAATTGATAACTTCCCTTTGATGCTATTGTTCCAACAGGGCAGATGTGTAGTTCTGGGAAAAATGGGTTGGGAGCAGATATGCCCTACCTGACATTATTCCCAGAGAGTCACTGGGTGCTTTTGTGACTTTCAGGCACAACTCTGGATTCTGCAGAGTAGGAGACTTTGCTCCCCAAAGAGTGACAAAGGATAAGCAAAGATGTTGTTGGGCTATAAGTTATAGCTGCTAATGGGACGCTTCATATCTTGTGTCCAGGGAGCAGCAGATGACAAAAAAAAAAAAGACTCTATCATAGCAGTTGGTTATGAGTAGAAGAAGGAAGTGCCTGGTGGTATAAGGGAGGGCTGCATGTGAACACAGGTGATACTCTGGAGTGTCTCCTGAAAGTCCTATGCTACCTTGTAGCTGAAATGTACATGTTCAGTAATATCCAGAATGAATACAGAATAATTATCAAAATTACAGACCTTTCAAAATATAGATTGATAGTTTTACGATAGCTATATACATACATACTAAATGAAAGATGATGATGTTATTTGTTATATACCCAGTTATGCAAACAAGTGACGAGATAAGTAGATAGAAATGTAAGTAGGTAGGTAGGCAGTTGGATGAATGGATGGTGAATAGATGATGGATCGATAGGTAGGTGACAGATGATGCTGATAGACAGAAATAGGGAGTGAGATGAGGGGAGCTTTAAAGGAGAATTTTTGGGTAGGAGAGAATGCATGTGAAAGTCAGAGGTTACCAATAAACTGCAGGCAACTGTCAGGAGACAAGTTTCCAGTTGAGAGGGTTATTAAGATATCATGTCACACATTATCATCACTGCTGTAATGAAGGCTGCTAATGACAGCTCCTCCAAGGAAGGCTGCTTCTAATCTACTCATTAGAAAATAGTGAATTTCTTTTTCGTTGATGACCTCATTGATAACCTATAATAAAAGGAAACCTGAAATTAATCTCCAAAAATGATTCACATATACTTCCTTCTACTCTATTCCATGTCTGTCTCTATCTAGTATCTTAATGAAAACCAAAGTCAACTTAGCAGCCAAATGCCTATAAAAAATGCATGCACCTAAAGTATTTTAAGTTTATGCGATAATTGTTATGTCAATATTCAAAAGAAATTATCAATATTAAGCAAAAATCTTACAAAATTGCCAAACAGTGCTATTTCCTGTTTTATACAAAACTGATACCATGCAGAGAGCTATTTTAAAGCCATGATGAAAGCAAAGTTCATATTTAGAAATGTCACTAAATTAGATCATCCCTTAAATTGGAACTCAGACTTCAGGTATGACAGGTCAGAAAATGAACAGAAATTGAAAAATGACATAGCATGTGGAAAAAGCTTTTTTGCAGAATAATTCAAAATTTATAAACACATCATATTTGGTACATAAAGTTAAACACAATATTTGATCAGCCTGGTCATTTACCTTGGAATAAAAAAAAATACTTTCACATAAAAACTGAGTATGAATGATTCTTCACGATCCCTAAAAACTAAATACAACAAAAAAAGTACTTTAACGGATGCATGGATAAACAGACTGCATCCACGCAAAGGTACACTACTCAATGATGGAAAGTAACAAACTCAAAATCTCAATCCCTGGTCAATCTCAAAGGTCTTTTGCTGAGCAATAGAAACCAGGCTTAGAATGTTACATACTGTACAATCTCATTTACATCTTACTCCAGAGAAGGAAAAAAAAAAAGCAGGAACAGAGGTCAGGTGTTCAGTGTGGAGGGAAGGGGCAGCACAAGGCTTTGGGTTATAGAACTGTTCAGTATTTAACCTGCAGTGGCCATTAGGGAAATCAGCACCTGTCTTAGAACTCAAACATGTGCACAAAATCCCCTACCATTTTTTTTTAACTGAAGCTGGATCCTTATCTTTCACCCTGCACAAAAATTAAATCAAAATGTATCAAAGACCTGGATATTAAACCAACAACTTTAAACTTACTAGAAAAAGAAGTAGGGTCATCACTACACCATATAGGAGTTGGCCGCTACTTCCTTAACAAAACTCCCATGGCACAAGCAGTAAAGTCAAGAATAAATTAATGGGATGCAATTAAACTAAAAAGCTTTTGCACAGCTAAAGATCTAGTCAAGAGCATCAAGAGAGAACCTACAGAATGGGAGAAAACCTTTGCCTGCTACACCTCAGACAGAGGGCTAATATCCAGAATATACAGGACACTAAAGAAACTAAACTCCAAACTCACAAATAATCCAATCAATAAAAGGACTAAAGATCTCAAAAGGAACTTCTCTCCAGTGGAATTCCAGAAAGCCCATAAATATATGAGAAAATGCTGTACATCATTAGCTATAAGGGAAATGCAAATCAAAACTTCAATGAGATACCACCTCACTCCTGTTAGAGTGGCAAAAATGAAAAATTC